>VDFB02036100.1:0-60468 GCA_007258455.2 Sequoia sempervirens
CTAGAGAAGAGCAAGTTGCTAATTTTCTCTATAACAAATTTTTTCTTCGATTTGGAGCCTCTCGAACTATTGTTACAAATCAGGGACCCCAATTTATGTCCAAATTCCTCCTAGCATTTACAGACCATTTTCAAGTGAGCCATAAGAATTCATCCCCCTATCACCCTCAAGCAAATGGTCAGGTAGAGGTGACTAATAGGGAGTTAGAAAACATTCTAACAAAAATTGTCTCGTCAGGAAGAAAAGATTGGGCTAGGAAGTTGCCTGAAGCTGTTTGGGCATATAATTCAACATGGAAATCTACAACTAGATTTAGTCCCTACGAGCTTGTTTTTGGAAAGAAACCTCTTCTTCCCATTTAATTTGAACTTCAGACCCTACGAATAGCTATGGAATTGGATCTAGATTTGAAATGAGCTCAAATAGAATGAGTTTTGCAGTTAAATGAGTTGGATGAGATTCATCTAGACATTGTTCATCAAACAAAATTAGTTCAACATCAATGGAAAGTTTGGCATGACAAATATATTAAGGAAAGAGAATTTCATAATGGTGACTGGGCCCTACTATTCAATTCAAGATATAACAATCATAAAGGAAAACTCAGAACTCATTAGCTAGGGCCATATGAAATTTCCCAGGTTTTCTCGAATGGCACAGTGCAGTTAAAACCTATCGATGGTGATTTACGAACTCTCTTAGTAAATGGTCATCGCCTACGTATTTATTGCAAACCGGTTAATAAAGAAGAATTTACAAAGCTAGTAGAACTGCAAGGAGAAATCCAATGTATTGACTCTGCTAAGATAGAGTCTATTTTGATTTAAATGATTCTATGTTATCTAAAAAAAAATGTGTACTTAGTTCATTTTTTAGCATCTTTCTTAAAATTTTAGATTTAACATGTATTTTCATTTTGGCAGGACTTTTCATAAAGGAATAACAACTTCCGGAGCACCATTCCATGATGCTCTAGAACTTGATCATTCTGTTGGCCAGTGCTCCAGAACTTTCATTTATTGTTGCTCTGGCTGCATCCTTCAACGATGCTCCAAAACTTTCATTGGTCACTGCTCCGACTGCATCCTTTAACGATGCTCCAGAACTTTCATTCGTTGTTGCTCTGGCTGCATCCTTCAACGATGCTCTGAAACTTTCATTGGTCGCTACTTCGGCTACATCCTTCAATGATGCTCTAGAACTTTCATTCGTTGTTGCTCTGACTACATTCTTCAACAATGCTTCAGAACTTTCATTTGGTCGCTGCTTCAGTTGCATCCTTCAACGATGCTCCGAAACTTTCATTCATTGTTTCTCCCGCTGCATCCTTCAACGATGCTCCAGAACTTTCATTGGTCGCTGCTTCGACTGCATCTTTCAACGATGCTTCAGAACTTTCATTTGGTCGCTGCTTTGGCTGCATCCTTCAACGATGCTCTGAAACTTTCATTTGTGGCTGCTTCAGACACATCTTTCAATGATGCTCCAGAACTTTCATTTGATCACCATTTCAGTTGCATCTTTTAGCAATGCTCTAGAACTTATCTACTTTTCTAGTTCCTAATGCATGTCTTACGCATGCTCTGGAACTTCAACCACCTTCTTAGTCCAAATGCATGCTTTACGTATGCTCCAGAATTTATTCATCTTCATTTTGCCAACTCCTTTCTAAGAAAATTTTCAAATTTTTTCCTATACTTTGGTTATAGTACATTGGTACATGTGTCTTCTTCTATCATTGTAAATAAAATCCGTCGTAATTTCCTATCTTTATTAATAACTTCATCATCCATGAGTCTCTTCATTCATTTCATAATAATTATACCATCACCTTAGCTAATCCCCTTGCATCGTCCCGTCAAATCGTGAGGTACAAGATCTTCAAGTGATCATGGAATGGAAGTAAGTACAAATTTTGGCTTTAAATAAGTAGTTATTTTTGAATAAAATATAATTAATTGGCAAGAAATTATTTTCCCAATTTAGTAAATTGAGCCATTTGGTGATTAATTGTTAAGTACGCCACTCTTTTTGTGGCCCTTCATGCAAATTGAAATCATTACATAGTAAGCTACAGGCAAGAGTAGAGTAAATGATATTAGTCTGATCATATCTTCAAAAATTCCAGTGCACAAGTCCTTTTCATTATTGAATTTTTCAGCAGGGTGGTAAGCAAGAGAGACAAGAAAATGGGCGGCACAAAGAAGAAATCTGAGCCGGCTTCTGCAGAAAAGTTGTTGGGGTTAAGTAATATCTCTCGGTTGTTTGAGGAAGTAGGCTGGTTGGATTTTATCAAGAAATTTGAAGGGTATAATGAAAAGCTGGTGAATGCATTTGCCGAAAGCTACTCAAATGGTCAGGTGATTTTGCATGTGAAGCGTTTCAAGGTGAGTTCAAAAATTATCTATTCTATTTCAGGGTTGGAAGATTCTGGTATTAAAATATTTGAAACTACATAAACTCCATATAAAAAATTATCAGAATTATTCATTAGACAGGGAGATCCTCAACCCATGATAGTTGTCAGTACTAGGGGACATAATAAAGGGTTTCAGAGAGCATCTATCTTAGAACCGTGGGGTACTGCTGTTGCATGGATCATTAGATATTTCACTTGTGAAGGTCAACTTGGCACTTTTGTAGGACCAACATTCTGCATATTAACACATTTGCGGTATGGGAAGGAAAACCCTGCTCTAAGGGTTAATTTGCCTCATTTCTTGAATGATTCTATTAATTCTTCAATAGAGAGATACAAAATTGGTTCAGGACCATTAAAACACCATGGGTTAATTCAATTGATTTGTAAATATTATTTTCGTAAGAAACCTCAAAGTAAATGGGAAATTTTTTTGGGGAAGTTTGATAAGCCTACATTAGGAAGGAAGATAGAATTGGGTGAATCCTCAAAACAAGTTGCTTCACCTTCCAGAGCAACTTCCCCCAAAAACCCTAGAGCTCCTAAACCCCAAATTCCTACCATAATTGGTGAGGAAGTGCCAGAATTAAGAAAAGATGAGTTTGAAACTCCTACCCAGATAGAGGATGTAGAGATAATGAGTCCAAATGTGGATACTCATCCTGTTAAGAAGAGGAAAAGAAGAACTATTCTTCTAAGTGATCCAACTATTTTAAATTATCAGGATACTCCTCCTTTAATGAGGAGTAAAAGTTTATCCTCTGGGTCTGCAGAAACCCCAGCACAGAGTAACGAGAAAAGGTCTAAAGCTAAAAAGCAAAAGAGGAATCTAGAAATTGAGGAGTCAATTCACCAATCCTCAAAAAAATAAATATCTATTGAAGAAGTGCATTTTCATTTGGTATCTGAAGAGGAAGCGGTAGAACAAGAAAAATAGGGGATAGAAAAGGAACAATCTCCACTTTTTAGGGAGATTGATGATAGTATGTTAGGGGAATTGTCTCCAGTCATTAATAAAGTTGTTGAAATTGTTGAAACTGAAAATATTAATATGGAGTTTGAAAAATTGAAATTAGAAATAGAAGAGTTAAGAAATCAATTGCATGAAAATAAAGAAAGAATAGAATTACAACAAGAGGAAATCATGGTGTATAAGACTGCAATAAATGAAAGGAATCAAAAAATTCAGGATTTAAAAATGGAAATGCAGGGAAAAGATACATCTATTAGTGAACTGCAATTACAAATTCAGAATTGTGATAAGGAAAATAGGATACATAGGGATGAATTAAATAAAGAAATTCAGAATTTAAAAGGTAATTTTATACTCATGTTTTCAGCTTTTGAAGAGGAAAGGAAAAGACAAAAAGAAGAATTGAATACTTCTCTTAGTAAGATTGTAGAATTAGAGCAGGACTTACAGGAAAGCACTGGTAAACCAAAGATGGAATCTAGAGAAGTTCAAACCGAGCCAACAGTAACTAAATGGTTCCAAATTCAGATTCCTCCATTATTAATGAAATGGATGGAACAGTGCTATTTTCTTAGGAATACACAAATTGAGAATAACATATTGAAAATGGAAATGGTATTATTAAGAGAAGCATTTCATAAAGCTTATAAGGGGAAACATGACGCTTGTCAAATAGCTGAATTTCTTTTATTGTGTAGAAGGCCATCCAGATTATATTCCATGTTTTTGAATGAGCAATGTTTTAGATGGAAATTGCTTAGGATCTACAATGATCAACCCTATGAACTGAATGATAAAGAATTTGTGAAAGTGTTTGCAGACTCAAAACCTGAAGAGCAAGATATGCTCTGTGAATTCTTTACCCATGATCTTTTGTTAGAGCAGCATACTGATTTCTTTGTTAATCTTTTTGTGGGAGAAGTACAATTAATATCTCTATTTTCTACTATGCGGAATCAAATCCATTGGAAAGAATGAAATAAAGAATATGTTCAAGCAGAGAAAAGTGTAGGACTTCAGATAAGATCTCCAAATAGTAGACCAGTATCTTTTAAGAAGACATTTGTAGCTCTTTTGTTGGATGAGAAAATGAAAGAAAGGTATGATAAAAACCTTCAGTTTTTCTATAATCATCTCATAGAACAGGGGAAAAAATTGGTTGGCAAGGCTTGGCATGCATGTGAAGAGAGATACACTCCATTGCCTATATATTTAAAGAAAAGAGAAGTGATCTCTCCTCTTAGTCTTAGATGGTCCTTTAGAAGAGCAAATGCCTTGGCCAAAATTCTAGGAGATCTCAGAACAAAATGGATAGGAATGAGGTATAGACCTCCTTTACTGCTATATCCAGTGCTTGATTTCCATATTAATACAGATCAGGATGAAAGAGTCTTCAATGAATGGAAAAGGTGAGTTTCTTTTCATGCAGGTTTCCATAATTCCCCTATTAACTTTGATGACACATCAAAATACTTATATGATATCAGTGCAAAGTATGAAGGGAGTAGAGGGTAGAATTATAATCAGGGAACAAGAGTACCTACCAAGAACTAGGAAGGGGAGAAAATTATGAGGTAAAAATAACCTCATCATAATAATGCCACAAAGACCTGGTTCATATATGTAAATCTCTATCCTCTACCAATTAATTAAATTTTAGAAGAAATAATTGTTTAATTTTAGTAAGAACTTGTATAAACTTTATTTCTTTTGATTTCTTAAAGTAATTTTCCAATACAGGTTTAATGGGTTGTTTTAAGTGTTTTGTAGATAATAATCAGTCAACCAAGTTATAGATTGAAGTATCCAGCTGGCACGTACTCCAGAACAGTTAGAGATATATGCTGGAAGTATGCTTCAGAACTTCAGGATGATGGACCAAAAATGATGTTGTTCTTAAAAGATGTTATTTATGTTATCTTTTGAATAAAATACTTTATGGCTCGACTTGAGCCTCTTAAATGCTGTGTAATAGGATAGACGAGTTATATGTAAATATGTTTTAGATATTTTTCAGTGGTTATCTATACTAGCTAAATTATAGCATGTAGTTATAGTTTCTCTATAAAAGAGACAGTCGCTGGAAGTAACATATATAGTAAAAAAATAATGTTATGCTGATAGACTGTTTTCCAAAAGTTTATAAATAAAGAGATTGTTATCTGAAATTATGAGTTATGAGTTATGGATGACAACTATGTTTAATAGAGATGTTTCTGAGATAGCTGTGGATGTGAGTTGGGAATGAATGTGCTTTCCCATGAGCTGGCCACTCGACGGGAGTAGATAAGTGTTTTTCTTTTGTTATACTGATGTTTTGTAGAGATTTGTTTAAATTCACTAATATGAAATCTTAGTTTTGAGGTATTTGTTATCCTTTCAACTTCTGTAGTTGTTGTAATGTATTGTTGGAGTTTTTGACTGTTAAGAAAATGTTTTATGGATTGTTATAAGCTTTTATGTTCTTATAATCAGTTTCTTAGTTTAAAATGATGTTATGTTTGTTTAAACTTAGTTATTATGCTTTCTAAATTAGTATACTCATGTTTACAGTTCAAGTATTTTCTATTTTCTTAGGAATATATTACTTTTCAGTTTGATAATTAAACAGTTGGAAGTTAGAATTAATTTAAAGTTCTTAAAAAGTTAAAGAACCTGAGGGAGATACTCTATAACTCTTCTATTGTAGATTTCCTTGAACACTACCTGGTCGACAATTTGGATATTTTACTCTAAAGTAATGGGACCTAATGATAGCCTATCACCCTTTCCAACTATAATAGGCAAAGTGATCACACCAAGCGGTTATTTTCCTACATTATCAAATGCTCAAATTGATAAGGAATCATATTCAAATCTTCATTTATCCATGCCACACTACACACATTAAGGATGAGACATTTTCAACAAGGGTTCACTTTATCCATGTCCAATTGAAAATAGCTATTATCATGAAAGCTTCATTTTGTTTTTTCACTTCTAGTGAAGGTAACTCATCTTGATGGAAAGTAATGTCTAAGTTGACTATAGTTATAGCTTGAATTTTGGTTGCTACTTCATTTGATTGCACATTAGGAGGGATAGGAAATTGTTGTAAGGTGCTTTGAATCATGTTATGATAATGGGGGGAGGCCTAAATAAGGTCCCATAATGATATCTTAGTAGGAGTGTTCCTAAGTTATTCAACAAGGTCATACTCCTTTCCACTTTATAAAGGAAAATGAGGAGAACTAGGAAAGATAGGTTGAGGCAATGGGAGGGATGTTGGATTTTTTTGTCTTGGTTATGGATTGTTTCTAGTGTTATATGTATGAGCAAAGATATTGTAGCTCGACTATTGTGACATATTATTCTTTGGCAGTTTGAGGATGAGTAAATGTTTGTTTTGAGTTTGTGGTTGGTTTGAGGATGGATGAAGGATGAGTTTAGCCTCAAGAAGTGCAATAATTCAATGATTTGTAGGATGTATAAGAATTAGAGGACTCGAGGGAGTCTTTATTTTCATAACCTCACCAAAATTATCCTTATTTTCATGATCTTTTAGTGAAGGGGGGGCTAATGTCACTTCATCATCTTCATCTAAGGAAGCCACATCACTATTTTTTGAAATACATGTGTCCATGTTATCATTTTCTTACATCATGGGTATGTGTAGGATCATGATGGGTATGTGGCTGACAACTTTTTTTTACCCAAAATTGATGAAACGAAAAGGGTTTTTAAAGGAGATTCTCAACTTTCCACCAATATAAATTATGCTTTACTTTGAATTTAATAAGTAATTATTATTCATTTTCTATTCAAATTATGACAAAGTCCTAATTGATAAAATGATTGAAAAATATCTATAGCTGCAAATGAAGATTTCACATTTTTGATCCAAAACATGTATTGCGATTCATGCTTCCATACCATAAGATTGCTAATGAAAAATTGAATTTCATGAAGTTTTGACCGTTAAGGTGGTCGTATACGAAGTTTTTTATATTTTTTAAAAGTTGTAATAAAAAATCATAATTAATCATTTACTTGGAAAAATTAAAATTAAAAAAAATGCATCACATCCGGACATGAGTCCTCTACTTATATCTAAAATCTTATAAAAAAGTATTATCATTTTATTGTGGTTAGGGTGGTTAGACAAACACCTACTTCTTATTTTTTCCCTTAAATTTAAGTACTACCGCATTGAAATTTAAAATTTTCACCAAATAGATTTTTTAAACAAACTCAGTTTAGAAACTACATTCAGTTTTCTACAGATTCTATTCTTACATATTTTTGAAATAATATAGATAACTTATTCAAATTTTTATGTCAAGTTTCCTAACTCTGATTTTTCTAATTTTTTTTCCACTTAAGGGCCTAATTTTTCCATGATGATCCTGCACATACCCTCATGATTGTTGACAAGAGACTCTACAGAAGTCATCTAGTGTTTTAATTGATGGAAACCCTAGTCACTTATCCTATCCATACTTCAGTATTTGTTCATACTAGAAGTTAGATTGAAGTTTTGTGATTAACTGTCAAAGCTAGAACATAGCATCCGACATAATTGTGTTTATCAATTCATATGAAATTTTATGTTATAATTTTGAGTTGTGGATCTCAGGGAGAGTCTCTCAATTTATGAACTATGTTATCTTTGAATCATAGAGCATCGTATTGATTGGTGTGCAAGTTAGAAGATTCAATTTGATGATTTTTTGTTTAATAGTGCAAGAAGACCGACAAAGTGAATGTAGCACATTGCATATATTTGAGGAGTAATTTTTTAAGGTGTTTCATGTTTGAGGATGTTGTTTTGGGTCCTCACTATGTTTTGGATGACATTAGTTGATTTTCATTAATAATTATTTATGTTTTGGGCCAACAATTTGTATACGTTTTTTATTTTGTTCAAGCCGACATGGAGTTGATGTAATTCCTAACCGTGGATATATATAAGTGACTGTTTATATCATTTTGGTGTGTGATGTGATGTGTTGCAAAAGTTAGAAGAATTATTGATCAATTGTGAGTAGTTTGATTTGAGGAGAAACAAGATTGGTGATCTGAATTAAAGCAGACAAACTTTCAAGAGTGGAAGAGTAGAATCAGACAGAGTGTAAAGAATGCTACAAATGTGCTTAACAGTAACTATAATTAGGCATTAGCAGATGTTATTTTCTCAGTTCAAATCCTCTATATGTAATCCAAATGTTTTATAAGACAATGAGTCTTTCTTTTTTGTATCTTAGTAGTGAGCTCTAGGCAACGTGCCTAAATGCATGCGCATTCCCCATTTGTAAACACTTATATTGAGTAATCTCATATTGTGGATTGACCTCCATAGTGGTTTTTCCCCTAACAGGGTTTTCATGTAAAAAATCCTTTTTTTTAGTTGTTGTGGTTGATTGTCTTGTGTTCTTGCATCTTTCTTTTGCTTCAATGCTATAAGTGGTTTAAAGATCAAGTTAATAAAGTTAAATTTTGTAGAACACTGATTCACCCCCCCTCTCAATGTTCCTTGATTCCAACAACTGGTATCAGAGTCTAGTTCCTTAGAAGAATTTTAATAGCTTGGGGAAGATCTAGGAAAGTGATTCAATGGATTCCAGTAGTCTTCATAAAAAAAAATTGGTGGCACTAGATGATCTTAAGCAGTCCAAATCTGAAGTCCAGGAATTGCAGGCAAGCCTCATGAATGTTGAGAAATTCATTCAATCGTTGAAAGATAAAATCAATGAGTCCAGGGAAAAGAGAAAGGAACTCTATGATCAACTTAAGCAGAAAGAAAGTAAAAGAAAGGAAGATGAACACTTGAGTCAAGCCTTGAAGGAAAAGATAGA
This sequence comes from Sequoia sempervirens, assembly GCA_007258455.2. Taxonomy (NCBI): domain Eukaryota; kingdom Viridiplantae; phylum Streptophyta; class Pinopsida; order Cupressales; family Cupressaceae; genus Sequoia; species Sequoia sempervirens. The sequence goes on from VDFB02036100.1 coordinate 9,227, forward strand.
AGAATGTGAAAAGCTTAAAAAAGATAATGTTGTCCTAAAGCATGAGATGGAATCTTTTGTGATGAGGATGACCAAGGATATTGAAGACAAAAAGAAGAATGAAGAGAATCTTGCTCAGTCCTTGAAAGAAAAATCTGAAGAATGTAGTTGAATTACTAATGGATTCAATCAGTTGGAGCTTGAGTTGCAACAATCAAGAAACAATGAAGAAGAGCTTGAAAGATAGATTGTTACTCTTAGAGATGAACTTGCTATTAAAAATGAATACAAGGAGAAGTCCAAGATTAGATCAACTAAGCTTAAAGAACTGATTCAAAATCAGAGGACTAAAAGTGACAAGTGAGGTCTTGGATATGAGAAAGGAGAAAGCTCTAGATTTGTTCAAAGGAAAATCAAGCAAGGAAATCAAATGAACAAAGCTAGAAGGTATCTGGTAAGACAACCTAATGCTCAAAATTTCAATGGATATTGTTTTGTTTGCAATAAATTTGGTCATATGGCTGCTCAATGTAGAAGTAGAATGAATTCAACTAGTCCATCATTCTTTGGTTAGTATTTCAATTGCAATAAGTATGGTCATAAGTCAATTGAATGCAAAAATATGTCAAACAACTTTTTCAATAGAGATGCCAAGTGTTGTGCATGCAATAGATTTGGCCATATTTCTAACTAGTGCAAATCAAGAGAAAATCAATGGAACAACTAGTCTGGACAAAGAAATGTTGTGTGCTATAATTGCAACAAATCTGGTCACATTGCTAGATTATGTAGAAGCAGGAAGGGTCCAATAAAAAAAGGGAAAAATGTGTAGAAGGATGATAAGGGAAAAGAAAAAGTTATTGTGGATGAGATCAGGAAGCAAATGAAGAAGACATGGGTGAAGACGAGTGATTATATTACAGGAAATGAGTCAGTGATAGAATTTGGTTCTAGAAATTCCTTTGGGAATTAGTTTATGGCCTTTGGCCTAGGGGGAGTTCTCAAGAAAATATTTTAACCCTCTATTGGTAGTTGGTACCGAAATGTGGCAAACTGCAATGGTTGCATTAATGATCTATAGATGTTTTGGGATCTCTTGTGGAGGAAATTTATGCAATATTGGAGGTCCACAGAAGAATTTTCTTTCACAGTCTATGAAAACAAGGTATCCAAAAGACCTAGGGAAAAAGCATTTATTGCGACAAAAAGTTAGGTGTGTGAATATAAAAGTTATTTGTATTCCTCATTTTCACTTTACATTTCAAGAAGAAGAATTTTGGAGAGCTTTGAAGCAAAATTTGGTGAAGATACAAGTCTAAAGGCGATTCGGCAATCAAACCCTAATCCGATGAAAGGAATTTATTTATGAACTTGTGAACTTAAATTTTTTGGAAATGGTTACTCTGTTGGTTGTGGATATTAAGGATAGAATCCATCCGAAATTCAAATGGCACGCATTCAAATCCATTGAGATAGAACCATTAGGTGCATTTTCTTTCGTTCCATATGGAATTTTTCATATCAAAGATATTAGGGCATACATTCATGTGAATGTTGAAGAATTAGGAAGCTCCCAGTTGTTAAATCTATATACAAATCACATTGTGGGAGAAGACTTCTATGTAAAACCTAAATTGAAAAAATTGGAGGAGAAGTTCACTCAAATTGTGAAATTTCCCATGTCTGAAGAAAATTATTGGGTTTGGTACATATTGAGTAGAGTGCATGCTGAGTTCATGTGGTTAAGTCATCCTTTTAAGATCACAAAGTAAGCTATAATGATTGTTACTAGTTTGAATTCATCTAGTGGGTTGCCAACATTGAAATCTGTGAAGAACCAAATAATCATTGAGGCAACCAGTTCAGTTTTTGACAAGAGGGCCATGATAATTAATGACATCATCGAAGTGGATGTAAGATTTGTCTCTATGTTTATCAGTTATAAAAGCTACAACTCTAGCTATGATAACTCTATATTTGGTACTACAATTTATGCAACTTATCAGATGGTCAAGGAAAATGCAAAATATGACACAATTGAAGAGGTGAAAGAGGACGCAATTGAGGATACTCTGAGTCCTCCAAGTGATATGCAAGACATTGAAATTTTTATGGAGATTGAAGCTCCAAAAGATGTTTCAGTCATAAAATTGAGATTCCTAAAGCCAAGCATGAATTAGTGATTGAAGAAAATAGAGCTAAGGTAAAGGAAGTTGTTGTCGAAGCAAGAGACACTACAAAGGTAGTGAAGTATTTTTTAGAATAACAATAAGAGGAGTTTGACCCTAAATTGGTTAAAGGTCTTATCAACTTGGCCACTCTATCTCCCATTGAGAAGCTAAAGGTAGCATCATTTCCTCAGGCCAAGGCAAGGGAGGAGATACTAAAATCTCACATTGAAGATAGTGAGTTGTTAAGTCTTGCATCCAATATCTTGGAGAAAATCATGCCTACATATGTGAAGGATTCATTTGATTCTCCATTAGGTCAACTGAACAAACTTGTCAACTTTGTAAGTACTCACTTTGAGTCTCTTGAAAATTCAGCTGAGGATAAGGTTCAGAAAGAATTTGATGCAAAAAGGTTCTATAGATTGAAGGGTATGATTGCTAATGATAAATATTTGTTAGCTACCTATGTAAATAACATTCAAGGTGCTTTATCTGAAGGTGGAAATATTTGCAAGTCATGCTTATCTTTTTCTAAATTCACTGAGGACACTAAAAAGAAAATGAAGGATTATGAGAAACAGTTAGTAGTTATTTCTCAAGCCTTTGATCCTCTAACCTTTTCCGTGAACAAGCAAGAAGATCAATTCATATCCCTACTTGACAAAATTAAAAGCTTGAAGCATGAAGAAAGTAGAATTGTTGAAAGGGTATGTGAAATCAAAGGATTGATTTGTCCTAAAATGGAGACAATGCTTAGTGCATTGAAGGAAGCACAAGATGTTATGGTTGTTAGTTATCTGAAAAATCTTGAGTCAATAGAGATGCAACCCTAGTTGTTTTTTTGGTTACATGACTATTTTGGAGAGTCTAAAAAAGATTTGGGACACTAGTTTGAGCCTGTTGAAGAACAATTTTGTAGATATATTCCAATCCATGTAAGTTAGAGAGGCATGTTTGTACATATGCAGTTTGTTCATAGAAATTTTGTTTAATTTTTGGTATGTGGATTCCTGCCGTCTCCATTGATGTCAAAGGGGGAGTTTGGTATAGTGAAAAATTCCTTTTTCATCTCAGGGGGAGTTGTATTTTGAAGTTTTGAAGGTTGGTAGTGTATTCATGTTGGTATTGATTCCGACACTTAGTCATTTTTCACTATGTGTTGTCATCAATGCCAAAGGGGGAGATTGTTGGAAAGAGACACTACACAAGTCATTCGGTGTTGTCATTTATGGAAACCCTAGTCATTTATCCTATTTTCACTTTAGTATTTGCTTGTACCGAAAGTCGGATTAAAGTTTTTTGATTAATTGTCAAAGCTGGAATAGAGCATCCAACAAAATTGTGTTCATCGATTCATATGCAATTTCTTGTTATCATTTCAAGTTGTGGATCTCAAGGAAAGTCTCTCGATGTATGAACTATGCTATCTTTCAATCATAGAGCCACGTATTGATTGGTGTGCAAGTTAGAAGACCCAGTTTGATGATTTTTTGTTTAGCAGTGCAAGGACAACTAAGTGAATATAGCATGTTGCGGATATTCAAGGAGTAATTGTTTAAGGTATTTTGTGTTTAAGGATGTTGTTTTGGGTCCTCACTATGTTATGGCCAACATTGGTTGATTCACATTAATAATTATTTATGTTTTGGGCTAACAGTTTGTATACATTTTTTATTTTGTTAAAGCTAACATGGAGTTGATGTAATTCCTAATCGTAGATATATATAAGTGATTGTTTATATCATTTTGGTGTGTGATGTGATGTGTTGTGAAATTTAGAAGAATTATTGATCAATTATGCACAGTTTAGTTTGAGCAGAAAGAAGGTTGGTGATTCAAATTAAAGCAGATAGAGTTTCAAGAGTAGAAGAGCAAAATCAGACAGTGTGAAGAATGCTACAAATGTGCTTAACCAGAATTGTAATCAGGCATTAGCAGATGCTATTTTCTCAATTCAAATCCTCCAGATGTAATCCATTTTTTTTGCAAGAGAGTGAGTCTTCCTTGTTTTATCTGAGCAGTGAGCTCTAGGTTGTGTGCTTGAATGCATGTGCATTCCCTATTTGTAAACACGTATATTGAATATACTCATATTATGGATTGACCTCCATCATGGTTTTTCCCCTAACTGGGTTTCCACGTAAAAAAATCCTTGTGTTATGGTGTTGTGATTGATTGTCTTGTGTTCTTGCATCTTTCTTTTACTTCAATGCTATAAGTGGTTTAAAGATCAAGTTAATAAAGTTAAATTTTGCAGAACATTGATTCACCCCCCCTCTTAGTGTTCCTTGATTCCAACAATGATATCTTCCCTAGTAGGAGAGTTTTTAGGAGATACACAAACTATATGGTCATCACATTCCATGGTTATATTTGGTAAAGTATCTTCATCACAAATAAGGGAGGCATCAAGGGAAGAAAAATTATGAGTTTCAAGCTTACCAATGATTGGATCCTTTTGTTGAAATAGAACTTTCCAAATGTTAGGGACATTAGGAAAGAGAGAAATAATGCTATAACTTTGAATCATTGGATCTCCTAACCCCAACATAGCCTCTTCACAAATGTAATTTTCATGATTGTTCACGATTATATCCTCTTTCACTAAAGAATTCTCACAAGTAGGGGAGGTGTTGGGAGATGAATGTAGACTAAGTAAAGTTGTAGTAATGATCTCATTTTCTTGTGTCTTAATATCTTCCCAAGGGGGAGGAGGAGAAGGAAAAACAAGACTTTCATGATTCTCAATGATTTCATCTTCTTTCACCAAGATACTTTCGAGAGGTATCGAGAAAAGAACTATGATCTTCATGATTATCTATGCTTGTATCTTCTTCTATCACATACTTCCCAAAAATAGGAGAGATGGGAGGGGGTGTGGAATTAATGAAGGTGTCAACATTCTCACTCTCTTGCACTAAAAGACTCTCATAACTAGGAAATATTTTGGAGGAATGACTAACATGCTTGTTGATGAACCTTTTCTTGGAATACTTGGAAAAGAAAGATACTAACATTGTAAAGTAATATATTCAACTTATGCAATGATTCAAAATGTAAACAAATTTTTAACATATTTGATCATTTTCACTATTGAAATAATATTTAAAATGATTTAAGAATGACTACACTAAATGGATGTTTTTGACCTACATGCATAAAACAAAAGTTCTTGAAACTTTCTAGACTAATACTATAAGTTACTTGCAAGCCTAAGAAGTACAAAAAAATTCTAGAAAGATTAAAAAAATTAGCTTTTGTAGGCCTCTAAGGACTCATTTGTGCAGATGGGTGTATGAGTCCCACTTAGCATTTTTGGAAGGTTCAGATAGTGAAAAACAAAGAGCACAGAATTCCTAGAAATCTAGAAAAAATCATAGTACAGGGACTAAATCACCCAAGTGGGTGAATGAGTCCCAATTAGGGTTTCTAAACCTAAATCAAAAAATTATGAGTTTATTTTAATGTGTCTAGGTTGTATGCTCAATTGATTGTTTGCAATTATAGGTTTCCAATGAAATTGAATGATGCAAAAGGAAAAAATACAACCTATATGCACTTTTCACTAATGCAATGTTTAGAAGCCTTAAATGAAAATTAACTAATGAAAATTTAATGAAAAGTTAATGCAATCTATATCTAGGAATACAATGTTTTCAAAATCAAAAATTCAAGTTTCCAAAGGTCAAGGTCACCAAAATGAACAGAAGGGAAATAGTGTTCACCAAAATGAACATAAGGGAAATAGGTTTCCATCTTTCGGGAGATGGAACTTTGGACCTATTTCACACTTTAGTTCATTAGGAACCTAGATTCCTCAAATAAGTGACTTGATTGAGGAATGGGCTATGGGTTTCCATGTGTAATTGGATGGAGGCTCGGGATTAAATGAAGCTTCAAAGGATAAATACAAACACTTATGCACAAAACCCTGGAAACTTGAAAGCATGAAATTAGATTGACAAACGTAATGAAATAGAAAAGTACTTAGACGAATGGAGAGGCCAAAATAAAGTATGTAAACCCTGGAAATTGTTGTCCCAAATTGCACCGGGACTAATACACCAAGTTGGGTGATTTACTCCAACTCTAGGTTTTTCAAGGTAGGATCGAGGATTCTCTAAGAGTTGATCTGGATCTATTGAACAGTGATTGGAAACTCTAATGGGACCAATACGCCAAGATAGGCATATGAGTCCTAATGTGGAATTTTTTAGGGTCTTTCTAAATCTTTGGAACCTAGATCTGACACTGTTGAATGTTGTCAAAAGGCTATATTAGGGACTAAATTTCTAGGTTGGGTGAATGAGTCCTATTCACATAAATCTGCAAAAAACACATCACAAGAGAGAAAAAAATGTTGTTTTGTTAGTGGATGGGGGTTTGCCTCAGTCAGACCCCATTTGAGTAATTGAAATTTGAAATGAATTGAAATAACATGAAGGAATGATGAATGAATAAATCAATGTAACAACTCACCAAACCTTGTATAATCATTGGACTGTAGATCTACAATTTGTATGAATTGGCTTCAATGGATATAGATCTTGATAATGAAACTTGATATGGATTTGAATGCTTAAACTTGGGTCACAAATGTTACATCAAAATATTATCTCACAATCACAAATGATGCATGAAGACCTTGACATTATGCTTGAATCTAAAATTGATTCCCCAAAATTCCTGATAATCAGCTCTTGAATGCTCTCTTGATCACAAGCCTTTCTCTTGAAATTGAACACTTAAAAGATCTAAGTCTTGGAATAATTATTCTAGCTCTTAGGTGCTTGCTCTTGAATCTTCTTAGGTGAGATAACTTAGAAACCTTTTTTACATAGTAATGTCATCTAATTTACCATTTATTAGATCCCAAATGCCAACATTCAAAAAACTTGAATTGAAAACCCTGATTTCCCACTCAAAACACTAAAAGGGCCTGAAACATGACTCATATGCCCAAGGTGGCATATGGGTCCCACCTAAGGGTGACTAATACACCCAAGGTGGTGTATGATTCCCACCCTATATTTTTGGGGTGAGAGAGTGTCGGGAGGTTAGAATATTAAATGCAATTATTGAATTTGTTAGGATTTCAGTTGAAATAAGCCTTGGGATATGTAATAAAGGGTATTACTGTTAGTGTTAAATTAATTATTACACTAGCATAAGTTAACTTAGGTCTTAAATCATTTAGTCCTAGGTTTCATTTTAATAAATCATTTAATAATGGGGTAATGTCGCCTTCCATGTTTGTAGGGATAAGATTCCTTCTAGAAGATGAGTTGTCCTTCTAGAACTTATCTCAACATTCAATAATTTCCTAGATAGGGTTCACATGTTGTCACATGTTGTTAGATAATGACACATGGAAACATCTCATTATTTTTAGGTTTTCTCTCATGCCTATATATTCAAGGCATCTTGTACATTTGTAATCAATCCAATCTCGTAATGTAGATCAATATAGAATCTCCATTGTGCATGCCTAGTTGCAACACTTTCTTTGTGGTTGATTATCTTTCCTGGCAAAGGTCTTCCATTGAAGACTACAACTTCAAGGACCCTGTGCATCCATAATCTCCTATTAATGATGATTTGAAGGTCATGAATGCAAGGGTACTAAAATAGGTCCAATCAAAGTGTGAAATTGTACTATCTCCAAGAATGGAGTATAATTTTCAACTATAGACACCTAAAAATGACCTAGGCCTGCAAGCTTTGTTTTTACCACTTTTGTCCTAGCATAATTAAGACATTTAATTATGTCCTTGGTCCACATTCAACTATTAATTAAATAATTCACAATTATTTAATTAATTCATGTCCTTTGATTCTTCATGATTATTAAATAAATAAATTTTATTTATTTATTAAATATGTCATTAATTGTCTAAGTCTTTCTTTGATTAAATAAATTTCTTAATTTATTTAATTCCCCGTTTGTCATATATTTCTTCTTGATTATTAAATAAATAAGTTTTATTTATTTATTTAATACGTCACTAATTGTCTTAATTAAATAAATTGATTAATTTATTTAATTAATTAATCTTATCTTCTAAGTTAAATAATTAAATTTAATTATTTAAATTGCCAATTTAATATTCTTCTCATTTTAAATAAATTAAATTATTTAAAATGTCATTTCAATATTAACTGTCAGTCCTTTTTGATAAATAATCTGAAAAGATTATTTATTATCTCTCAAAATCCATAATTTGAATTAATTTAATTCAAATTGGTAATTAATCTTCCAAAAATCAAGTAATCGGGCAGATTCTTGATTTTCCAAATCTGATCTTCAATCCAAATCTTATCTTCTTGATTTTTTGAATATTGCAAATCAGGCAATCTTATCTTCTTGATTTTTTGAAAATCTTTATTTTCTAATTAATTTGTCTCATTTATTCTCCACCGTCGATCCGATTTTGTTCTGACTATTCGATTAAGATTTTACCCTAACCTTAATTAGGGATTCTCAAGTTTAATCTGGATTGCTCATTCTAGGTTCTCATCATTGATTTATCTCGTCCGTCCATTCGAAATGGCATTTTCTATAAAATGTCATCTTCTTCTCACTTTTTGATTACACACACACATGCTGACATTTTGCATAGGCATTATAGACATTCTATACACTTTCACATTTACATTCTTAGATTTATTATAGCATTTATTATAGTCATTTGATCAATTTTGGCATTTGTTTTAGGCATAGAGATTGGCAATAGGCATAGGCATTTAGACATATCAAATCCTTCAAGGCTTGTTGTAGGACTAGACAATTTTTAGATTTTGCTCGCACAACAAATCTGAGGGCCACACTATCCAGCAAGTAAGAAGGTATTACAAAAGGGAATCATGGAGGTATCAACAATCAGGTATAATTGTTATTTCATTTACTTCCTTTGTGTTTTGTAAGATCTTTGGGTTTCGTTTATTTTTATTGTTTATTGCTAACAACTTTCTAACAAATCCTACAAAGAAATCCCTTGATTACATCAACAATACAAGATCTGTTATTTTTTAAAAATATTCTTGGAAAAGAAACTGGTTCCCATTGTTTGTGAATAATAAATGGTTCTATCCACAATCTATCTCTAGTTCCCATACCTTTAGAACTATTAAGGTCAAAATTTACCAATATTTATTTCATTCTCTTTATCAAAATTTCACCTTTATCAGGTGCACATATTTTTCATCCTATTGTGATAATGAATTATTTTAAGTTATGATTGATGAAAATTTTTGTATTGTCATGATTTAATTCTTTGGTGTTCATTACAAAGTAGGTGATCATTAGCAATTAAGTATCCATACAAAACTGCTAAAAGAATTTCTTTTTGGATGAACACCATATAAAGAGTTAGAAACACTACAAAACATAATATAGCCAAGATGAGATTTTTATTTCCTTATCTTTCTTGATAGCTTCTAGGAGAAATCTTGAAACTAGATAAGGAGAATGTGATGCATAGCTAGTATTATTCTAGAGATTTTGATTTAACTTTATATTTATATGGTTTGGTGTTTTGGACATGGTTGATGTTGAGATTTTGGTTTAGGGATATTATTGTTTTGGATTATGGACATAATTGTTTTATATGCATGCTTAGATATTTTTTTCTTAGAACTTAAATATATGTTCTTGATTATGAAGTATTATGGTTATATGTCTAATTTCCACAAAAAAAAAAATTAATTATTATATGGTAGATTTTATAATTATTTGATGTTAGAAATTTTAATGTTTATTATTTCCAATATTTACTAATGTTTGTGATGAGATTTTTTGGGTGGGTATTCTATATTCCTTAGAAATTGGAGATGAATCCAAATACTAATGTTTATTTTTGGTTTTAATTTTTTGTCAAAGGGGTTTAATGTTTGAATGTATTTTGTGGAACCTTGTCAAAGTTATTAGAAGGTATAGCTTTGGTATGGTTATTGTATGATGAGAAGCCTAAACATGGGCATGAATTTCTCATTATAAGGTGACAAGCCAATATAGAGGCATGAATTTCTCAGTAAGCCACCGTTTTGGATACTCACTAAGGGAACAACCCAATGTTCTATTGCTTTAGAGTGAGCATGCAATTTTAGAAAAACAGCTTAGATCTAACCCACATTGTGATGGAAAAATTGTTGAGGCTTGATCCAAATCTTTTTGTTTTTGTTTTTTTTTTAATTTCTTTTAGTCTTTGACATTGCATGTTTACATATCTTGATGCTACATATCATACACCTTGTGTGTGTCCTTTTGTTCTTATGTCAGTTTAACGTAGGATCTTGGATCCTAGAAGCTTGACCACTTCCTCAATATTTTTTATACTAGACCATCCACATTGGTACACTTGGACCACTCATGAATGTCTAATTTAGTGTGAGTTTCAAGCAAGTTCATCCTATCACTAAAGTGGGGGCTAACTGTAGTGTCAAAAAATGTTGTCGTTTACATTTTTGCACTTGATTTAGGAATGGTTAACATTAAAATGGATGTAATGTCACCTTGATCTAGTGTTTTAAATTTTTTTACACATTCACATTGGATTTAGGTCCCCTTTAAGCTAAATTGACCTAATTTTACCATAATTTAATGTTGTAAAGTGTGTTTCTTTACACCTTCACTTTAAGTTTTGGGCCCTTGTAAACTAAATAAAATTAGTTATGCATTATTTAGGGTGTTGTAAAGTGTTTTACCACACTTTCACACTAATATAGGGTTTTCATTAATTAATTGGGCTTCTTTATGCCTTATTTAGTCTTATTTTGCATCCGCAAGCCTTAATTAATGCATCTTTTTGAGGATAATCCCAATATAAACTAGCATCCAATCATAATTCATGTATTTGTAGGTTGTGTTGCCTAGATTTATGATTTGGGACTCATATGCCATCTTGGGTATATAAGTCCCACCTAGGTGTTAGGGCCTTGATCTAGATTTCACATGAATCTAAGTATTTTTGAAAAATATATCCCATAATTAAACCCAATGGAACTCATACACCACTTCTGGCATATTAGCCCCATGTCACCCAAAATCAAATTTAATTCAAATTCTTGGTAGGATTTTATCCTCCTAGATTTTATGTGTGCTTGTAGTGTTGTAATTTTGAGAAATTTGGCATAAACAAGTACAAATACAAGGTTATTTCACTCATTTTCTCCTAAGCTTTCAAGTGTTCATGCATTATAGAAAATTTGTGATCAAGGGAGAATTCAAAAGTTTACAAGAGAATTTAAGAGTTGCTTATAAAGCATTTAGGAGAATTATTCATGTATGAAGCATCATGTCAAAGGCATCATGCATCATGTTTTTTTTTGAGCTAACAATTGTGATGTACAAGGTTTCATGATTTAAGTAAGCTTTCAATTCAAGATCCACAATATTCAAGCAAGAATCAAGATCTACATCCATTGGAGCCATTTTATACATGTTTGTAGCACTTTATTTCAAGGGTTTGGTGAGTTGTAATATTGCATGTTGTTCATTCATCATTCCTTCATTTCATTTCATTACAAGATTTGATTACCAAAATAGGGTTTGACCAAGGAAAACCCCTTTCCAATAACAAAAAACAATTTTCCCTCTCTTCAGTGTGTGATTTGCAGATCTAGGTTGAAGACATATTAAAGAGAAAGTTTGGAGAAAGTTTTCAAAGTGTTCAAAGTTGTCAAAATAGCCACCTTTGTTTTGGATATCATTAAAGGACTTCTATAGTGTAGAATTCAACAATTCGGACCTGAAGATCAAGTTGAGAAGATTAAGCAGAGATTGAAGTAAAGATTCAGGTCTTGATTTTCTAGAAAAGTCAAACTAGAATGATATGCCACTTCTAGCATATGAGTCTCAATTCAGTGAGATTTCTAGATTTTAGGTGTTTTAAACATATCTCTGCTAGATTTTTGTTCCTACCTAGAAACCCTAATCTAGGACTAAATTTCCCAAACTGGCATATGAGTCCCAACAAGCATTTATTTCAAATTTTTTAGCACTTCAATTCTTCAATCAATCTCTTCTAGGTTTCTAGGAATACACCTCTAATCTCTCAAATTTCTATTATGATTAACATGTATTTCTAGTCATTTAGTGAAGTTTTGCATTGCATTAGGTTTAAACATTAGGTTTTGCATTTCATTAGTCTTTCCAAGCTCTATCTTGGTGATGAACCATCTTGTATTAATTATTCAAACCCTAGGACACCCTATTGCAATATCTCTTTCTCCTACTTCACCCTTGGATTGAGATCTCTAGGCTTCCCTTGGATGAGAGTGAAGAAGATTATTGTTCTATGTCCTAAACCATAAGCAACAAAAATTTTACACCTTTCATTTTGGTGAACCAACATTTAGAACACCTTAATTCTAATTTTGAGTGCATCATAATCCTAGATCTAGCTTGCATTGACTTTGTATTAGGTTTTGTGTTAGTTAATTGGCATCTAGGGTTTCTAAATCTTGAATTACTAAAAGTGCATATAGGTTGCATTTTTTCATCTTACATCATTGAATTTCACCTTAAAACTGCATTTGCACTTAGTCTAGACATCATCCAAACTATAAAGCATAACATTTACACATAATTTGTTTAAAATAGTGCAAAAGCCCTAATTTGGGACTCATATGCCTCTCTAGGTGATTTAGTCCTAGTAAAGGTTGTTTTTCCTACTTTCCAAGATTTTTGTGTTGTGCATTTTCTAGCATTTGAACCCCTAAAAAACCATGACTAGGACTCATACATCCATCTGGGTGAATTAGTCCTATATCAGCCTTTAAACTACCTTTTACAACATTGAAAACCTTGTTTTTATACTTTTGTTTGTTGTCATTAGTTATCTATTTTAGTTTGTTGAGTTTTTGTTACATGAATTTTACTAGATCTAGTTAAATTTGGTTCTAGAATGACATTGTTTAATTTCAAATTTACATTAACAACATTTCATTTGCAGATTGTTTCATAGTGTAATCAACAAACCACCTTGTTTCGAATCTGAATATTGCATTTACACATTTCACTTTAGTTCATTGGATTGCATTTTACTTGATTTTTCAAGTTAGCATGTTTCCTTTTAAGATATGTGTTTTTGATATGGTTAAAAAATGGATTGCAAAATTACAACATCCCCTCTTATGAGTTCAATTTAGAGTAAAATAATGAGGTCATTAAGAAAAATATTAGTCATTCTTCTACTATCTCTCATAGTTATGAGAACATCTTAGAGCAAGTGGATCAAACCATTGACACAATACTTAATATTACATTACCTATCTCAAATCCTATTATCTCTCCCACTGGTGAGGATGATATGATACAAGAAGATACAAGCATAGACAATCATGAAAATCTTAATTGTTCATCTCTCGATACCTCTCCTACTAGTGACGAAGGTATCTAAGTGAAAGAAGATACAATCATTAAGAATCATGAAAGTCTTGATTGTCTCTCTCCTCATCCCCCTTGGGAAGGTATTATGACACAAGACGATGATATCATTAACACTACTTTACCTAGTCTTGAATTATCTCCCAACACCTCCCCTACTTGTGAGAATTCCTTAGTAAAAGAGGATACAATCATGAACGATCATGAAAATCACATTTATATGGAGTACATGTGGATTTAAAGTGATAACATTATCTCTCTCCATCCTAATGTTCCTAAAATTTGGAAAAACCTATTCAAACAAAAGCATCCAATCATTCATAAGAATGAAAATCATAGTAGTCCTCTTGATGTTGATAAAGTTATTTTATAGAATATAATGATAGAATGTGATGAACCTTTTGTTTTCCCCTCTCCTAAAAGCTCTCCTAATAGGGTATAAGTTATGGCACAAAATAAGATCTTAGAAAAAAAGAATGAAATCATGGAAAATCATGACAATCCCATTCATTCTTCTCCTAGTATTTGAGTTGTTGTATTGCTAAAATCCAATCGATAAATGTCATGATTGTTGATGGAGTTTTAGCACTACAACAACTCAAATATAATACAAGTAACCTATCTCTCTTGAAAGGTAAATTTCTATTGGCAAGCCTCAAGAAACAACCACAAGGTCTCTAATGTTAGGTCTTGACAATGAAACAAACAACTCAATGATAATATGTAATGCTAGTAATCACAAGGGGCCTTACAAACTAAATGTTGGAAGCTTTAAATTCATCAAATGTAGCAATATTGGTGATGCTTTGTGAATCTTCCTCTAACAATAATTTCAAAGAAATAGAAAAAGATACAGGTTTAAGAGAGACATCTAATCTAAAACCTAAGATCAATTGTGTAGACAACTAAGTGTTCAAGATGGACCAATCTTCAAAAACCAATCCTTGCTTAACCAAGATTAGATCTACAGTATCACAAAGACAGTGCAATCTCCAAAGGAATTAATATTTTTAGATTGTAAATAATCAAACATAGATTCAAATATTTACAATTGAAGTTGAGTGCAATATAGAGTAGGCCAAGGCTAACTTTACACAACAATCGACAATCAACAAATCACTAAAAGTATGGAATGAAGATTCCTCAACACGTCAAACATTTTATCATAAATGTAAATGAATTGCAACTAGCTCTAAAATTATCCATAAAATCACTTACTCAAAAGATAACAAATTGGAGACACAAGAACCATGTGAATCAACAATTTTTTTGGTGAGATATGTACTTCTCTTGCACTCTTAGGGTTTTTCACCTAAAAGGAGAGATATTGACCCAAAAATTGTAGTGGTTCACTCAAATTAATCAATGCAAGATGGAATTAATCCTAACTACAATGATCTCGATGTTAGCATATGGCTTGCTTGATGGCATGTGGCTTCTAGTGTTGTCATTGATGGAAACCTAAGTCATCCCTTCAGTCCATATATTAGGATTTTTCCATACTAGCAAGATAAGTAAAGATGAGTATTTTACCAACAAAGAGTATGAAGAGAAGGCTATCCAGTTAGCATATCGATTTGTACACCTCACCAGATCATCATTTTGAGTTGTGGATCTCTGAGAGAGTTTTTTAAGCATCTATACTATCTTGTTAAGTTTTGTGATGTTGCATTGATTAGTGTATAAGTTGGGAGATCCAGTTGGATGCTTTGGGAGGATGTTTTCTATTTATTTGCTCATTGCGGCTAACCTAGTGAATGTTGCATGTCACAAATATATAAGGACTAATTGTTTTATTGTTTCTTGTGTTGGTTATTTTGTTTTGGGTCCTAGCTATGTCTTAGCTGACTTGTGTGGGTACGCATTAAATTTAATTTGTGGTTTGAGTTGACCATTGAAGGCTATTTCATGTTTTGTTAAACTTGACTTGAAGCGATGAAACCTTTGTTAGCGGATATATATATGAGATCAGTAATTCATTTTGGAGTGGACAAGAAAGTGAAAAAATGTTTATATATATGAGATCAGTAATTCATTTTGGAGTGGACAAGAAAGTGAAAAAATGTTTGAATATGTGTGGAGAGAATAGAAAATGTATGTGTACGTATTAGAAAGGTGATTGAGTGATCTATGCATAGTTTTAGAAGGGAAAAAAAATAGAGAAGAGCAAAGCAGAACAAAAATTTAGAATTAGTTAGAAGGGCTGAAGATCATCTACAGAGCTTCGTTGGAATTGAATCCAAGAATTTGGAGATGCTATGGACTCTCAGTTCAACTTTTTTTTGTAATCACAAACATTTTGTAAGGAAATGATCCTTCCTTATTTTGAGCAGTGAGCTCTAGGAAGTGTGCCTGAATGCATGTGCATTCTCTTTTATTCATACTTTTAACAGAGTATAATTGTGGATTAATCTCCACCATGGTTTTTCCCCTAACAGGTTTTCCACATAAAAATATTGGTGTTATGGTGCTTAGATTATCTTGTTCATGTGCTTGCATATTTATTTATGTTTATGTGTTGTAAATGGTTTATGGTATAGATTTAAAGTTTAAATTTGTTGAAAACTGATTCACCCCCCCTCTCAGTGTTCCTTGAGTCCAACAATTGGTATCAGAGCAAGGTTCCTTTGTAGAACTTTTAATAGCTTGAGTTGGATCTCGGATTGCAATGGAATCTAGTGATCTTCAATAGTAGCTTATGGTGGCACTTCATGATCTTGATCAGTCTAAAGAAGAAGTCATGGAATTAAAGGAAAATCTTGAGGATGTTGAGAAATTCATTCAATCATTGAAGCATAAAATCAATGAGTCAAGAGAAAAGAGGAAGGAACTTTGCGATCAACTAAAGAAGAAAGAAAATAAAAGCCTGGAAGATGTTCACCTGAATTAGACCCTGAAAGAAATGACTAAAGAATATGAAAAGCTTGCTAGGGACAATGCTACTCTAAAGCTTGAAATGGAATATGTGGAAATGAAGCTAACCAAGGAGATTGAAGAAAGGAAGAAGAATGAGGAGAATTTGGCTAGTCTTTAAAAGAAAATTTTGAAGAATGCAACATAGTAAATAGTGGATTCATTTAGATGGAGATTGAATTGAAACAATCCAAAAATATTGAACAAGAGCTTGAAAGATAGATAGTTATTCTCAGAGATGAACTCACTAATGCAAATGAGTACAAGGAGAAGTTTAGAACTAGTTTTGGTAAGCTTGATGAGCTGACTAAAGGATAGAACGATGCAAATGATAAGCAAGGTCCTGGATATGAGAAGGAAGAAAGCTCCAGATCTAAACACAAGGCTTCCAAACAAAGAAATCAGATGAACAAAGGCATAAGGTATCTGGTAAGACAACCCAATGCTCAAAATTTTAATGGTTATTACTTTTCTTGCAATAAATTTGGTCATATAGCTTCTCAGTGTAGAAGTAAAATAAATTCAAGCAGTTCATCATTTCCCTGTCAGTGTTTTAGTTGTAATAAGTTTGGTCATAAGTCAATTAAATACAAAATCATGTCTATCAGTGTAAGGAATGTTAAATGTTATACCTGTGGAAATTTTTGGAATATTGCTAATCAGTGTAGATGAAAGGGAAACCAATGGAATGAATGGTATAGAAAAAGAAATCTAGTGTGTTACAATTGCAAAATATTTGGCCACGTTGCAAGATTCTAAAAAAATGGAAACATGGATATTAGAGGTCCGATATATAGAGGAAGAATCTCATAGAAAGATGAAAAAGGAAAAGGGAAAGTGATTGTGGAAGAAATTAGAGATCAGATGAAGAAAAGATGGGTAAGGAAGAGTGACTTTGATGAAGGAAATAAGCCCATACCAGAAGCAACCTCTGGTAACTCCTCCAGAAATTGATTTGAGGCCATTGGCCTAGGGGGAATCTTTCAAGAAAAATCCTATGTTCCCCTATCAGTAGCTGGCACCAGAATGTATAAAATTGTTAGCATCTGTGATAAAATTTTACAAATGCATCAGTGATCACTTATGCAGAAACATGAGAGGTAGAAGGTCCATAAACAAATTTTTCTCTTGTTGTCTGAGAAGACAGAGTACTCAGAACTCCTAGGGAAAAATATTTAATACAACAAAAAGGTTAGGAGTGCAAAGTTATAAAAGGGTATTTGGAACCTTCATTTGTCACCTTGCCTTGAAGAAGAACAAAAGGAGAGCCTCTATAGTGAAATTTCAAAAGGAGTAAAGCAAATTCGATGGTGAATTCATCAGGTATCTCAATTGCTTGTAGAATTTTGAATTTTGTGCTCGGTAGAAAAATTGTTCCGTACGAAAAGAAAAATGAAGAAAATCAAAGGAATGGTGAATTTGGATGAGTATAGGAGTGGAAAGATTAGGGATGTGAGAAATTTGTTTCCAGCCAGTGAATTGAAGTGGCTTGAAGGTGCGAACCATAAAAGTTTGGACATTTGGAATGATTTTCCTTTTTTTTTTAACGCGGAAGTAGTTAGATTTATCCTGAACAGATTGAATGAGGAAATTCTAACCTTGGATGAACCCTATCTTATTTCAAAGGATGTGATTAGAAATTTAACTAGTATATGCAATGTTGGAGATGTTCCAAAAAATAAGTCGATTTGGAACAAGGAAGTTGAAGCCCTAACTAGAGTGATAGGAGATTAGAGGACTTTAGTAATTTCAATGATCAATGATCCAATAACAAGGTACATTGCACATGGGATTTCATACAATATTTTCTTCAGAAATAGGGAAGGAACAACTTTGGTAGGCACAATTTATATCACTCACAAAATGATAATGGAAGATGAAGACTTTGATCTATGTGGATTGTTGAAGGATCAGTTGTTGGAAAATGTGCAATTGATGAAAGAAGCGGATTACTCATTTAGGTTTGGTACTTTGATCATATGTATCATGATGTATTTTTTGAACTGCTTGCCTCAGAATGATAATGTGGTATGGAAGGAAAATGAACTAGTTTGTAAGAATTTTTTTGAACATTCTAATGCTTTGGGAAATTATGAGCAAGTATATGCAAATTTCATTATGGAATTGCTAGGGAAGTTTGGAGAATTTAGCATTCCCCTTCTGTTAAAGATGCTTGAAGTTGGATCTTCTTCTGATAAAATAGAAAGAAAGTAGAAAAGGGTTCTAGATTTTGCTGATGACATCCCTCTAGCACATAAGTCTCCAAAATCTGAAGGAAAAGGAAAAGGATAGATAATTGTGGATATACCAGCTGAAGACTCTGATGAATATAATCCTAGGGATGAACTGGAATCAGTTGAACTAGATGTAATAATAGCAAAAGGAAGCGATGAAGAAGGTGCTTTACTCAAAGCAAAGATATTGTAGATTGTTCGGGAGGAAGATGGAATGCAGAAAATTGTTGACATATGGTTAGATGAACCCTCATATGAGCATGACCTAATTGAGAACACATTGAGTTCTTACCTTGTGCATAATAACATTGGATTGGAAATTTTACAGAATGTGCTTCCAGAAGAAATGATTGAATGTATCAGGAAGGCTATGGCCTATGAGCCTCAGGACAAGAAAGAGGAAGAATTAATTCTACATCTAAAGGAGCAGTTTAGGCTATCCCTTATCAAAATAAAAAAGAACATGAATGAGTTGAGGGAATGCATTAATTTAGCTAATAACATTTACAACTATTATCTTCGATGGCCTCATGTTGTTGGGTACTATAAGGAAAAACTAGAGTAGATTGAAGTTGAGTTGATCAAAATTGGTCAAGATTACAATATGCTTTAGGACTAGGATGGAGCAGTCAATAAAAAGATTTAGGAGTTGTAGACTAAGTATGCAAAAGTTCACTTTTCCATACACAATCTTAATCTTATGGACACCTTTTTGAAAGTCAAGGATTTAATTGAATGCATGTTGGAGCAGCTGATTGAGGTCTTGAGGAAAGGAGAGAAATTAGAAGAAGAAATTACAATCCTAGAATACCTCATTTAAATTATTAACAAGACATCTAAGAATAATAGCATGATCTTAATCAATGGTATTTATGTAGAAGCATGAAAGAAATTTCTTTCAAGTATGAAAGATAAGTACAAGTTAATTTTTTTAACTTAAGTAGTAGTTGTACTTCAAATTTTTAATTTTTGAAAGAGGGAGAGAGCTCAGTGAATAATTTTTTTTTCATTGATATCAAAGGGGGAGGAGAGCAGTGAAAAATGCTTTATCATTCTAAGGGGGAGTTTTAGTTTTGAAATTTTGAATTCTGACGCGTAGTCATTTTTCACTAAGTGTTGCCATGAATGCCAAAAGGGGAGATTGTTGGAATATGGCTTGCTTGATGGAATGCAGCTTCTAGTGTTGTCATTGTTGGAAACCTAACTCATCTCTATGGTCCATAGATCAGGATTTGTCCATACTAACAAGATAAGTAAATATCAGTATTTTACTGGCAGGGAGTATGAAGAATAGGGTATTTGGTAATCATATCGATCTATATTCCTCACCAGATCATCATTTTGAGTTGTGTATCTCCAAGATAGTATTTTAAGTATCTATAATATCTTTTTGTTAAGTTTTTTGATGTTGCATTGATCAATGTATGAGTTAGGAGATCTGGTTGGATGCTTTGGTATGATGTTTTCTATTTATTTACTCATTGTAGCCAACCTAGTGAATGTCGCATGCCACAAATGTATAAGGAGTAATTTTTTTATTATTTCTTATGTTGGTTATTTTATTTGGGTCCTAGCTATGTCTTATCCAAATTTTATAGGTGCACATTAAATTTAATTTGCGATTTGAGCTGACCATTGAAGGATATTTCATGTTTTGTTAAAGATGACTTGAAGTGATGAAATCTTTGTTAGCAGATATATATATGAGATCGGTAATTAATTTTGGAGTGGAGAAGCAAGTGTGAAAGTGTGTGAATGTGTTTGAAGAGAAGAATAGATGTATGTGCAAATATTAGAAAGGTGATTGAGCGATCTATGCACAGTTTCAGAGGGGCAGAAAAATAGAGAAGAGCAGAGCAAAGCAAAAATTCAGAATCAGTCAGAAGGGTTGAATATCATCTACAAAGCTTCATTGGAACTGAATCCAAGCATTTGGAGATGCTATCCTTTCAGTTCAATTTTTTGTTGTAATCACAAACATTTTGTAAGGAAGTGAGCCTTCCTTATTTTGAGTAGTGAGCTCTAGGCAGTGTGCCTAAATGCATGTGCATTCTCTTTTATTCATACTTTTAACAGAGTATAATTGTGGATGAATCTCCATCGTGGTTTTTCCCCTAATAGGGTTTCCACGTAAAAATATTGGTGTTATGGTGCTTTGATTGTCTTGTTCATTTTCTTGCATCTTTATTTCTGTTTACGTGTTGTAAATGGTTTAAGGTCTGGATTTAAAGTTTAAATTTGTTGAACTCTGATTTACCCCCCCTCTCAAAGTTCCCTGAGTCCAACACTAGATGTAGAAAAATGATAAAATTGATTGATTATATATGCAAAACTAATGAAACATGAAGTGTTTTAAAACACAATGTGATATGTAGAAATGAACTAGAAACATAAACAAATGAAATCAAAATTGAATGAGACTTGACAGAGTGCACTTCGAGATGGATTGTTGATGTTGGAAGATTCTAGAATCTAACAGACATCATTGTTGATGACCAGTGGGACTCACTCACCACTAATGTAAAATTAGTCCTTCTTCTGGTAAACTTTGTTGGAACTAATTTCTGACTATCAAGAACTGAATTCTAATGAAATCAACTTTTCCAACATATAGGTGGGACTAATTCACCACTAATGGCAACTCCAAAATTCTATAAATTCAAGGGTCAATTATGTGGGTCTAGATCTGTGCTTGTCTTCTTGTCAAGTTGATAGAGTCAAATATGTGGAAAATAGACTGAATGTTGTCTCCAAGCTTGAATTAGGTTTTAGTTGACTTGAATCACTTTGATGACTTGTTGACTACTTTACAACACCTATTTTTTTGACAAGTTTTCCTACAAGACCTGCAAACACACATTTAAAAATGGAAAAAATGGTTAAGGGTTAGAGGATAGGGATTTTCCTTGATCAAATCCCACTTTGCTAATCAAAACCTTGGTAAAGAAATGAAATGAAAATAAGAAAGGAATGATGAATAAAGAACATGCAAATTTCCTAAAATCACCAAAACCTTATTGTTGAAGTCTGAAGATATGTCAATGGTTGCTCCAAGATGCTTGATAATTTCTTGATCAAATGATGCAATGATTCCTTGAATGCAAGAATGCTAATTGATGTTGAATGAGTGAATGAAATGAATGGGGGTTTAAAAATGGATGGAAAAACATTTATTTATACTCACTTATGCCCTAATAACCCAAGAATACAACATCGCACACCAACATAAGGTCTTAATGAATAAAAATATGAAAGAAATTTTAATTTATTTTGAATTTTGTGCCAAGAGGGACTCATTTGCCACCTATGGAAAATGGGTCACACTCAAGGCTTTCAAGTGGGTGTCAAGAATTAAGTTTCTTTTAATGTTGTTTGTAAAGTTTATATTCAAAAACACACTTAAGTATGGCCTATAAGTGCATAAAGGGGCCAAATAAAGCATAAGAAAGGTGTAATTAGTGGTGACAAGCCTAGAAAAGCATGAAATATTGTTACAACACTTTACAACACTTTGAAATAAGACTTGATAAGGAATAAAAAGGGAATATTTAGATGAATTATAATAAGAAGAGTCTAGAAAAGTTTAAATATATGTTACAACACTTCACAACACCTTCACAAGATATCATAATTTGAATATTCAAGACCTCATGTGAATGTTTTAGTCACATTGCAACATTAAATCTAAAAAAAATAAGCCAAGCATCATAGAAAAAAGACCTAAATGACCATTAAAATTTCCAAGATCCATTTTTCTATGGTATATTTAGCCCCCACTTTAGTGAGAGGATGGACTCACTTCAAACTCACACTAAAGTAGCAATGCATATCGAGAGGGATCCAAATGCACTTATGTTAGCAAGATGGAATGAAAATGATCAAGAGGGATGATCAAGCCCCTAGGATGAAGATCCCATGACAAACTAAACATAAGAACAAAGGAACATGCATGTGAAAGAGAAAAATAAAGGGAAAAGGTTGGATCAAGCTGCTAGAAACACAAGTGCATACAACTAAGAGGGGGAGTGAATCAGTTGTCCTAGAAATTAAACTTATTAAACTTATTAACCTTATTCTTAGATTTGACAAATAAAAATGAAAGCATAGATCATCAACACATCAGAAACACACATAACACCAATATTTTTACGTGGAAATCCTGTTATGGGAAAAACCATGGTGGAGGTTAGTCCACAAGATTATAACCTATTAAAAGTATAAAGAATAATAATGGGGAATGCGCATGCATTCAGCCACACTACCTAGAGCTCACTACTCAATTACAACAAGGATTACTACCTAAAGGAAGACACACTATCTTACAGAAACATTCAAATTACATACTCAATATTTTAAACTAAGAAAATAGCATATGCTAATGCCTAATTATAGATTCGGTTAAGCACATGAACACTTCTTCACACTCTGCTCACTCTTCTACGTAATCTTATTTTTCTTTTGAATGATTAGGAAATTATTTGCACATGTCATGCCTTCAAATGATAGAAACAATTGCTCATATATATCTGCAACTAGGAATAATATCAACTCCATATCGACTTTAACAAAATATAAAAATGTATACAAACTATCAGCCCAAAATGTAAATAATTATTAATTTGAATCAACGAATGTTGGGCACAAAATAGTGAATACCCAAAACAACATCCTTGAACATGAACCACTTTAAAAAATTATTCCTCGAAGATCCACAACATGCTACAATCACCCTATCGGCCATGAACATGAAAAACATAAACACGCAAAAGAAAACCACCAATCATGAGCACAATGATCAATGTAGTCATGCAACACAGATAGAGCACAATCTAGAAACATCCAAGAGCATCATGGATCACCAAAGAAGCATCTGTAAGAAATCATATTAATAGAATCACATCATCCTCTATTAGGAACACCAACTAAAGTAGCAAAAAATTGTTAAAACACAAACACTCATAACTTGATCTAATATTCATGCGGATCTATGAAACTTAACATTTATAAACTAGATATACTTGAAAATAAACCCTTTAATCCACAAACTTTTATCATCAATATACTGAGCTAGGAAATAGTATGTTTGCTAAACTAAACTTCATTGCATCACTGACAACCTGCAACTTATTTTATTACAATTATCTCAATATCCTCGACATATGAAACCTCTAATGTCCTTAAGGCCAATAGTGTTGACATCAATGACAATGATGTATCAACAACATCCAACAACTCCCCCTTTAGCATTGATGGCAACACATGATGTGAAAAACACCATCAACATAACTTTCTCTTAGCACTTTCTCCCCCTTAGGTTTTGACTCTTCTTTCCTCAAATCTACTCCCCACAAATTTGTTCACATGAATTTTCTCCCCCTTTGACATCAATGACAAAGATACATATTTTATCCACACAAACTTTCAACCACATTCCTAGATATCTAACTACTCCCCCTGAGTACCAACCACCACAACATCAATCTGGATCAAGATATGACTGTGAAATACATAGACTAATGCAAGTCAATGCATCTTAGTTTTTATTAGGAGGGGTAATCACCACTAGTTTTCCTCTGAGCTACTCAAAAGTATCCTTAGGAAATGGCTTGGTAAAGATATCTACAATTTGTTCCTTAGTGGGCACATACTCCAATTTTACTTCCTTTTCACTCACCTTCTCTATCAAAAAGTGAAACTTGATAGATATATGCTTGGTTTTTGGATGCAACACTTCATTCTTATAAATTTTAATTATACTTTAATTATCATAGATTATAGCAATAGGTTCATCATACACGACTTTCATATCTTTCAACATCTACTTCATCCACAATACTTGATTACAATTGTTAGCAGAAACAATGTATTATGCCTCTATAGTAGATAAAGAAATGGCATTCTACTTCTTGCTTAACCATGAAATTAGCTTCCTCCCCAAGAAAAATATACCAACACTAGTACTATTTATGTCACTCACATCTCCTACCCAATAAACATCACTAAAATAACTCAAAGTAAGGTCATCATCTTTAGGATACCACAAGACAAAATCAATTATCCCCTTCAAGTATCTGAAAATCCTCTTCATAGCTGTCACATGAGATTCCTTAGGATCAACTTGAAATCTTGCAACAATGCATACAACATTCATGATATCAGGTCTAGTTTGAGTCAAATAGAGAAATCCACCAATCATCGATCTATATCTAGTTTGATTTTCTTTAGGAGAATTATCATATTGTGTCAACTTGCATCTGGTCACCATAGGTGTGCCAACTAACTTTGAATCTTCCATACCAAACTTCTTTAGCAATTCTTTCACATAGTTGGATTGAGATATAAAGATCCCTTTATCTAGCTAAGTAATTTGCAATCCCAAAAATAATTTCATCTCTCCAATCATAGACATCTCAAACTCACTCTACATCTCATTAACAAATTTCATGCACAAACAATCATCTCCTCCAAAAATAATATCATCAACAAAGACTTGAACAATTAAATATTTATCATGATCAAGCTTAAAATACAAATTACTATCAATAGTACCTTTATTAAATCCAAGCTTCAACAAATACTTATGCAATCTAGCATACCATACTCTTGGGGCTTGCTTAAGTCCATAAAATGGTTTCTTCAACCAACAAACCATATCTCCCTGATCAGTCAATGGAAATCCATCAAGTTTCTCAACATACACTTCTTCTTCCAGTTCTCCATTTAGAAATGTTGACTTGACATCCATTTGATAAACCTTGAAGTTTTTGTAAGCAACATAAGCAAGAAATAGTCTCACAACTTCAATCATAGCAATAGGGGAAAAAGTTTCTTCAAAGTCAATTCCTTCCATATGATAATATCCTTTACACACCAGTCTTTCTTTGTTTCTAACAACTTCACCTTGCTCATTCAACTTTTTTCTAAAGACCCATTTAGTTCCAATTATATTTTTTTCCTTAGGTCTAGGAACAAGAATTCATGTATCATTCTTCTCAATTTTTTGTAGCTCCTCTTTCGTTGCTTCCACCCAATGTTCATCTTTGCATGCTTCATTGACACTATTAGTCTCAGTCTTTGAAATCAGACATTATTCTTCTGCAATTCTTCTCCTAGTTTGAACACCTCTATTCCTATCACCAATAATTTGATCTTATGAATGATTTAGTCTCACATACCTTGGAGTCTTAGGATAAACTTTAGACTCTTGTGATCTCACTTCTGCACTTTCACTAGTTCCTTCCTCTTGATTTTCCTGATTCACCGGAATGATCTAAACTTGATTTGAGGTATGAACTTTCTTTCTTTTATTTGAACTATCATTCTGATCATCTGAATCATATCCATAGGTTCTGCATGGTCTAACTATGTCTTCATCAACATTGAAATTAGCACTTTCAACTAATTTCCTCAATCTCTTATTGTAGCATTGGTAGGCCTTTCTTTTAGTAGAATAACCAAGAAAGATTCCTTCATCACTCCTAGCATCAAAATTTCCTATATCTTCATCTCTTTTGACAAAGCATTTACTCGCAAATATTTTGAAATATCTAATATTAGGCTTATGACCATACCATAGCTCAGAAGGAGTCTTACCGGTATCACCTTTGACTTGTACCTAGTTCAATGTAAACAATAGGACTCACAACTTCTCTCCAGTAGATATGAGGAACATTTCCTTCCAACATAATTGTCTTAGAAGCTTCTTGAATTGTCCAATTCTTCCTTTCCACAATTCCATTTTGCTGAGGGTTCCATGAGGCAGATAATTGTCTCTTTATCCCATTCTCTTCATAAAAAGGATTAAACTCACTAGAAGTGAATTCACCACCTCTATCTAATCTCATAAATCTAATCTTCAGACCTATTTTTGTCTCAACCATAGCCTTGAAAATATTGAATTTCTCTAGAGCTTTAGATTTTTCCCTTAAGAAAGTAACCCACATCATTCTAGAATAATCATAAATGAGTAACATGCAATACCTGTAACCTTGTAAACTTCTGATTCTAGGACCACACAAATTAGTATGCAAAAGCTCCAACACTTCATTTGAACAATGTTGTTTGCTCCGAAATGAAACTCTAGTTTGCTTCCCTAACTAACATTCCTTGCATATGGTATTAGTAGGTTTTATCAACTTAGGAAGATCTCTCACAGCCTGAGTAGAACTTATGTTGATAATATTGTCAAAGTTTGCATGACACATTCTCCTATGCCACAACCAACTTTCATCAAAATGAGAAATCAAACAAATTTTACTAGTAGCATTTAGGTGAAAGATATTACCTTTTGTTTTCATACCTGATGCAATCACATTTCTGAAACTTCCCAATATTCTACACTTTCCATTCTTAAATTGAAGATTATATCCTTTGTCAACCATCTATCCAACACTTAAGAGATTATGCTTCAAGCCTTCCACATATAGGACATCATCAGTATTATGCTTACCATCAAGATAAATGGATCCTCTACCATAGATTACACCAGCTTTGTCATCACCAAATCTTACAACACCACCATCATACTTTTCCAAGCTCACAAATTTACTTTTATCACCTATCATGTGATGAGAGCATCCACTGTCAATCACCCATTCATCTTTCTCTTCAATTCTAGTTGCTAGAGATTTCTCCACATTTGTGCACTTGGCAGATTTAGTAGGCAGTGGATCATTATACTTGATAGTAATAAATACCCATTCATCCTCACTTGCATTCCCTTTACCAGACTCATCATCTATCACACCTTCATCGGCAACATAATAACACTTTCTTTGAAATCTACGCTTGTTAGGTTTTTACTTAGAAACTCTCTTCGGACATCTTGATGAAAAATGACCTATTGTATTGCAAGAAAAACATTTAATAGGAAATTTCCCTTTATACTTACCTTCTTCTCTAGCTTCTCTCTTGACAATAAGTGCTTCAAGCTCGTCTAATTTTCTCTCTTCTTCTTCAATCTCTCTCATTTCCTCCTCATACTTGAACACCTTTCTAGAAGAGCTTTCACCCCAATCATATCTCTACTTATCTTTTCCAGAGATGGTATCTTTGAATGTAGATTTTGTCTTAGGAAGAGCATCACCAAATTCACTTA
Organism: Sequoia sempervirens; assembly: GCA_007258455.2. Taxonomy (NCBI): domain Eukaryota; kingdom Viridiplantae; phylum Streptophyta; class Pinopsida; order Cupressales; family Cupressaceae; genus Sequoia; species Sequoia sempervirens. The sequence goes on from VDFB02036100.1 coordinate 37,007, forward strand.
ACTCAAAAGTAGTAAGCTTACCAGTCAACATGTCTCTAGGGTGCTACCACAATAATGGGTTACACTTTTTGGCACATCCTGATTTTTGCCTGTAATCACATATTTTTAGAAAATACAATGATTTATGACTTTAAAGGTTCCATTTAAATTATTTTAATTAAAGAGGGATTGATCAAACCCCCTTAGATCAAACCCCCTTGGATAGAACCTTGTTAGATTTAAACCATACCTATAATCGAAGTCTCCTCTACACCTATCAAAATGCTGATAAAAAACCACTTTTGATTTACCTTTTGGGTGATCAAATGAATTCATTTAAAATTTATTTTTGTAAGCCTACAACCCTTATTATAAGCTTCCCAAAAAGTATAATTTTAAATATTTTTAATTTGATTATTATATTTATTTTTTATTTCTTGTGAATGTAGGATTTTCAATGAACATCAAGTTCTTTATTTCACACATACGAAAAAATAGAAAAATAGAGAAAAAAATTTCTAAAAAATACATGTCCACTAGGTATTGATGTCCTTATTCCAACAAAAAAAGAATAAGTTAATTCAAATGAATACAAAAAAAGTTATGCATGCCGAAGTACACCTCTGTCCAAATTATAATTATGCTGACTTGAAAAATTAATTAAAAAAAAAATTATGAAAAAATATCCATCCCCTAGATATTGGTGTGAAAAAATTTTATTTTAAAAATTAGAATTGTATCCTATCTATAAAAAAAGTTACGTGGGCCGAAGTAAACATCACTTTTTAAAAATGCTGATTAGTAGAAAATATAAGTTATTAAAAATTACATAAAATGATTCACAATTTATTTTTTAATTTAAAGAAAAAATAAAAATAGAATCTACACAAAATATCTAACAAATAAATAGTTTTATTCACCTTCAAAACCTTAATGGTTTAGCTGCTATAGGTGTAAGAACGTGAATGTTTAGTGAAAAATCCTGATTTTAATGTCAAGTTTGGCCAAAAATTGTAACCCATTATTGTGGGATCACCCTCTAGTTACATTTGTCACAGTATGGATCTCCTCAATAGTTGTAGCTTTGGATTTGTATGCAGCATGCAAGGATTTGAGTACTTTAGCAACAAACTCTGATTCTTCCAATGTTCCACCAGCACATCTGATACTACATACAAGTTCATTCACTCTTTGCATGAAAGAAGTAATTTTCTCATCATCTCCCATCCTCAACATTTCATATTTCCCTTTCAAACTTTGCATCTTAGCAATATTCACATGTGCATCACCTTCATACAGATTTTCTAACTTTTTCCAGATCTCATAAGAAATCTTCATATCCATTACATTTTTCATCTTGGAATTAGTCAGAGCACTCAACAGTGATTCCTTAGCCCTAATATTTTATTCAACATCCTTAATCTCAATAGCCATAGATAGACCATTTTGTGGGATGATATATCTATTCTTTGTAATTTTCTAGTAGGGTTCACCAATGCATCTCAGATGACACTCCATTTGAGTCTTCCACAAAGAATAATTTGTTCAATCAAATCTTAGACTATCCTTCTTGTATGTCACCATCTCGGATCACCTCAAGCTATTAAACTTGTTCCAAGGAACCTACTCTAATACCAATTGTTGGCAACACAAGTGCAGACAACTAAGAGTGGGGAAGAATTAGTTGTCTCAGAAATTAAACTTATTAAACATATTAACCTTATTCTCAGATCTAATAAATAAACATGAAATCATAAGTCATCAACACATCAGAAACACACATAATACCAAGATTTTTTACATGGAAACCTTGTTAGGGGAAAAACCACAGTGGAGGTTAGTCCACAAGATTACACCCTATTAAAAGTATAAAGAATAATAATGGGGAATGCGCATGCATTCAGGCACATTTCCTAGAGCTCACTGCTCAATTACAACAAGGATTACTACCCAAAGGAAGACATGATGTCTTATAGAAACATTCAAATTACATCTGCAAGATTTTGAACTGAGAAAATAACATCTGTTAATGCCTGATTACAGTTTCAGTTAAGCACATGAACACTTCTTCACACTCTGCTCACTCTTCTACACAATCTACTTCTACCTTCGAATGATTAGGACATTATTCACACATATCATGCCTTCAAATGATAGAAACAATCACTCATATATATCTACAACTAGGAATAATATCAACTCCATGTTAGCTTTTAAAAAATATAAAATGTATACAAACTATCTTCCTAAAACATAAATAATTATTAATGTGAATCAACCAATGTCAGCCAGAACATAGTGAAGACCTAAAAAAAAAATTCTCAAACACAAACCACTTTCAAAAATTATTCCTTAAATATTTGCAACATGCTACAATCACCTTGTCAATCATGAACATGAAAAACATGAACACGCAAAAGTAAATCACCAATTACAAGCACAACAATCAATTTGGACATGCAACAAAGATAGAGCACAATATAGAAACATCCATGAGCATCATGAATCATTAGAGAAGCATCCACAATAACTTATCTTACTATAATCACATCATCCTCTATCAAGAAAACCAACTGAAGCAACCAAAAAACTGTCAAAACATAGACACTCATAACTTGATCAAATCCTCATGTGGATCTTTGAAACTTAACGTGGATAAACTAGATGTACTCGACAACAAACCATTTAATCCACAACCTCTGATCATCAATATACTGAGCTAGGAAATAGTATTGGCTAAACTAAACTTCACTGCATCACTGACAACTTGCAACTTATTTTATTACAATTTTCTCAATATCCTCGACATATACAACCTCTAATGTCCTTAATGCCAATAGTGTTGACATCAATTACAACCACATATCAACAACATCTAGCACAAGCTTTGATTGTTTTTTTAGCTAGTTGTGAATTAGATCTAGGATGTTTGTCCGAAAAATAAAAATGCATACTCACTCTGGGGCGACAAAACGCATGGTTGTCTGCCGGGTGAGAAGGACCAAAAGGTGAGAAACATGTGCTCGAGTGGTATGTTATCACAAACACACAGGTGGCTATTTGGAAATTCATGCCTAGGAATGGGATTCCCACTCAACCATACTAAATTTACACCTCCTAATAACTTTAATAAAGGAACCACAAAGGAAAATGTCGGTTCGTGCTTCATGAGATAAGCAAAGCTTCATATGTTTAGAACTCATGAAAAATTTCAATGGCACTATAGGCATGCAAGCTGTGTTATGCAAGTTGGTCATATAAATGCAAAATGTAAAGTGTAAAATAATGTTCAAATGAGTCTTGTTAAGTTCATGCATGGTCTATCACTTAAGGAACATTGTGTATAATGTCTCCAAGAGAGGACCAATCAAAGAATAGAATATTCACAACTTAGGGGATGCAGTGTGTCACATCAGGCCACCATGAGGAATGTAATATGATAAGATAGATTACACTCATGAATGAAATCACACCCAATGTCAACCACAAAGTGATAAAGACATCATATAAAGTAACAAGGATGCACTAGTAACCAAGAAAAATAAAAAGGAAAAATGAATAATGTCAATGTATGCCCAACTTTAAAGGAATTGCTACACATTGTTTGGTGAGCAATTACTTTAAAGTAGCAAATGAAAAATGAAAAAAGAAAACAAGACATGAGAGCCAACTTGGAAATCCCCTATGCCAAGTCATATGTTTCCGAGTAAGGTTGCATCATGCGAAGGAAAAAGGAATAAAAGAAAGTGGGGTTTCCCCCAAAAAGGAACACACCAAACACATAAGGGATCTATGGATTTGGGGTCAGTATGTTCATTGCTGCAATGTTTTTATTAAAGATCTTAGAACTATCATCATTCCCCAAATACATAGAACTAGAAGAATGACACAAAGAGAGTGAAAACAAAAGAAAAATAAAGTCCATTTTGGGTCATGGAAGAGACATTGTAGTATCAATGCTTTGCATCATCCCCAAAAGGAGAAAAAAAAGGCAAAAAGAAAATGAAGTGGCAAAAGAAAAGGAAAATATTTTGGGCCAACATGAAAGAGACATTGCAATCTCAATGCCTTGTGTCATCCCCAAAAGGAAAAAACATAAGAAAATACAAATTAAAAAGGAAAAGGGACAAATTGGGTCAACATGGAAGAGACATAGGGTGTCTCAATTCTTTGCATCATCCCCAAAAGGAAAACACAAAACAAAAGTGAAATAAAAAGGAAAGGACCATTTGGGTCAACATGGAAGAGACATAGGGCATCTCTACACTTTGTGTCATCCCCAAAAGAAAAACACAAACAAAAGTTAAAAATAAAAGAGAAAATATGGTATATAGAAGAATAGAGATACAAATAGACGAAGTGCACGAAGAGAAGGAGAACATAAAATGCACATTATGGGGGAACATGATACACACATACAATCACACCAAAGAAAAGAAAAATAAAAAGGAAAATGTAAAAAGGATAGTAAGGAAAATGTAAGTCAACCATTATAGGGAATCTCTACACTTTGCATCATCCCCAAAAGGAAAACACAGAAAAAAAGTGAAAAATAAAAGAGAAAGTATGACATATAGAAGAATAGAGAGACAAATAGATGAAGTGCACAAAGAGAAGGAGAACATAAAATGCACATTATGGGGGAACATGATACACACATACAATCACACCAAAGAAAAGAAAAAGAAAAAGGAAAATGTAAGTCAACCATTAACTAAGTTATTGGCTTCTTAATCTTAAGTGGTATAAGTGGAATGGAAATAATGCAGTTAAGAGACAAGGACAAATGTATTACTAGGACAAGGATAAAAACTTCATGCCCCCACTAAATGTAAGGCAAGAATGAGCCAAGATGGATGATGGGAAGGATCTTGAAATAGTGAGAATGGAGAATTCTACAACTTGCACATGATGAGGGGATTTGGTTTAGGAAATTATGGGATGATTTTGTAGTTTCCTTTCACATTCAGGTGGTGGATGGAGAGGAAACCTTTTTTTTTTCAATTTGTAAGGTTGTTTGCATTTACTAGATTCTCCTTTTTTATGGATTGAAGGAGGAAGAGGACCCATGGATATCCTAGCATCCTTGTTAGTGGAATTAGGTATAGGTTGTTCATGTGGAAGGAGAACATTCAAGTCAGGTGGGGAATCAAAGATCATTGTGCCATCATCCTGAAGTCTCCAATATTCAAAAGGAGGCTTGTTGTCATGAGGAGGATCTTGATATCCTAATCTTGTTGTGTTTTCATCTATTGTTTTTTGTTCTAGAATTTGGTGAATGTATTGTTCAATTGTGTCCCAACCTTGTTTGCTTAAGATAGTAAAGCCTTTTCCATATGTTTCTTTGAGGTTGATTGGTGTGTTTGTAACTTTTTGATCATCAAATGATTGAGGATTTACTTGGTTAGAGGAACTAGGTCCACCTATTGAAGGGAACTTAAGTCCTTTGTTTATTTTAGGATGTAGGTATCCAAATGTATCAAGAGGTACAATAGTAGGAAGGTCTTGTGACTTCATGGATGGGTAAAGGGTAGCATTGGCTTCAAGTTCATCAAGGAATTCAGTTAAGAACTTATTCATGTTATCATCATCTTCTCCAATGATGTCAACAACATGAGGATGACATTCATGAGTTGAAGGAGCATGAGGAAGCCCAAGGTCATTAGGATCACAGCCAAAGGCACAATTTTACATGTACATTAAGGATTTTAATGAATTCCAAAACTTATTAAAGAAAAAATCCATGATGACAATGAATGAAAGTGTGACATAGATTTTTGGACCCAATGGACACTTTGACTCTTATAGGGTTTTTCACCTTAAAGGAGAGAGATTAGATCCAAAAATGCTTATGTAACACTCAAATCAAGATGTGTGCAATGTGATATGATGTAAATTATCTTGAATAAATGCAATTGACTGATTAAGATGATCTAAAATTCATGCAAATGTGCAATTTAAGCTATTTTTGAAAACATATTGTCATATGCAAACAACTATGAAAATGAAGAAATTATTCAGAAGGTACAGGGGTAAATCTGAGTGCACCTAGAAGAAATATGAGTTGTCTAGGGTATCTAGAATGTTGATGAATTTTACTAAATTTCCACAGTGGGACTCATTCGCCAAGGGTGGAAAATCAGTCCTCCAATTGGTGAAAAAGTGTTAGGAACTAATTTCTAATAATCGAGATCCAGAATCTAACAAAATACAAATTTTTAGATTTGAAGTGGGACTCATTCACCAAGGGTAGTGAATCAGTCCTCCCTAAGATTTCTGGAAAATCAGGAGGCAACTCTGCTACACCAAATTTGGAGATGTTTGTATGTTGGGTTGTCGAAGTCAGTTCTGTAGGAAACAGATAGAAAACACTCAAAATGCTTGAAAGGATGATAATTTGACTTGAAGAGCCTAGTTGACTTAATTTCCACTTTTCAATGCATTTAAACCTATTAAATCTACAAAGCAAGGCTGCAAATACACATGCAAAAGGGGGGAAAATGTTGGGAGGTTAGTGAATAGGGGTTTGCCTTGGTCAAACCCCACTTTGGTAATCAAACCAAATAGAAATAAATGGAATGCAAAGGAAATGATAAATGAACAACATGAAAGTGTTACTAACTTACCAAAATCCTTGAATATGTGAGTCTGGAATAGCGTCAATGGCTACTCCAAAGTGCTTGAAATTGCTTGAGTTGATGATGTAGAATGCTTGAGTGTTTGAATACATTAGGAAGATTGAGTGCTTGAATGTGTTAGGAGATCTAAAATGAGATGAAAAACACATATTTATATAGTTCTTGTGCCTTAATATCCATTCATACCTCATCATAGGTCGACATGAAGTGAATTTGAATAAAATCCGGAAAGGAAATTTGAAATATTTTGAATTTGGGGCCAAGGGGGACTCATTCGCCACCCATGGCGAATGGGTCCCACCTAGGACCTAAAACTATGTGTTGGGAAAAATGTCATGTTTAATGTTGTTTGTCAGGATAAGATACAAAAATACACTTAATATAAGCATATGAGGGCATAAAGGGAAAAAATCAAGCATGAGAAGGATGTAAATAGTGAAGATGTTCCTAGAAAAGCATGAAATCTTGTTACAAGACTTTACAACACTTCAAAATAGGACTTGTTGATGAGTGAAAAGGTGATTTTTAGGTGATTTGCATTAAATAGAGTCTAGAAGAATGTAGAAATTTCTTACAACACTTCACAAAACCTTCACAAGACATCATTACTTGAATTTTAGTGCCTAAATAAGCATGTTCAAGCCATGATACATCATAAAATCAAAGCAACATAGTTCCAACACCATGAAACAAGACCTAAAAGGCCATGAAAATGACAAGGGACCATTTTTTATGGCACATAAAGTAAACTAATAAGCAAGAAAAAAGATAAAACAAAAAATCAGGAAAGTATGACAGAAAATAATAGTAGAATACTATAATGCAGAAAATGCCCAAAAAATTCCTGAAAATACAATTCAGAATGTGCAACTAGACTAATTTACCCAGGGTGGCGAATGAGTCTAGGGAAGGATTTCTTTATGTTTTTTCAAAAAAATTAAAGTGTTTTTTTATGGTTTTTAAATGCAAAATAGGGATGCAAATGTAGAATTTTAGTTTTTATAATGTTTTGAACTACAAAAAAGAAATCTATCTAAGATATTTACTAATGCAAATTTGTAAATCCTAGGATGCAAAAACAATGCAAAAATCTAATGCAAGGGCTAATGCTATTAGTCCTAGGATGTAAATGAAAAGAAAATTAGAAAGATGATGTTCAATATGCAAGTTCACCAAAATGAACCAACAATTTTGGGTCAGCTATGTACTTCTCTTGCACTCTTAGGGTTTTTCACCTAAATGAAGAGAGATAGACCCAAAAATTGTGGTGGTTCACTCAAATTGATGTATGAAAGATGGAATTAAGCATAAATACAGTGATCTAGATGCAAAAAAATGATAAAATTTATTGATTATGTATGCAAAACTAATGAAATATGAAGTGTTTGAAAACATAGTGTGATATGCAGAAATGAACTAGAAACATAAACAAATGAAACCTGAATTGAATGAGACTAAATAGAGTGCACCTGGAGATGAAATGTTGATGGTGGAAGATTCTAGAATCTTCAAAATTCAATGTTGATGACCAGTGGGACTCATTCACCATTGATGGCTAATCAATCCTTCTGGTAAACTTTGTCGGAACTAGTTTTTGACTGTTGGGAATTGAATTCTAATGAAATCAAATTTTCTAGCATGTAGGTGGGAATCATTCACCACTAATGGTGAATCAATCCTCCAAAATTCTATGAATTCAAGGGTCAATTATGTGGGTCTAGATTTGCACTTGTCTTCTTGTCAGGTTGATGGAATCAAAACTATAGAAAACAAACTGAATGTTGTCTCCAAGCTTGAATTAGGGTTTATCTGACTTCTTGGCCACTTTTTAGTAGCTATTGCTTTGAAAAATCTGCCTATAAGGCCTGCAAACACACATTCAAAGATGGGGAAAATGGTTAAGGGTTAGAGTATAGTGATTTTCCTTGGTCAAATCCAACTTTGCTAATCAAACCCTTGATAAATAAATGAAATGAAAAAAAGAAAGGAATGATGAATAAACAACATGAAAATGTCCTAAACTCACCAAAACCTTATTGTTGAATTCTGAAGATATGTCAATGGCTACTCCAAGATTCTTGATAATTTCTTGATCAAATGATGCAATGATGCCTTGAATGCAAGAATGCTAATTGATGTTGAATGAGTGAATGAGATGAATGGGGGTTTAAAAATGGATGGAAAAGCACTTATTGATACACACTTATGCCCTAACAACCCAAGAATACAACATTGTAGGCCAACATAAGGTCTTAATGGATAAAAATCTGAAAGAAATTTGAATTTATTTTGAATTTTGTGCCAAGAGGGACTCATTCGCCAACCATGGTGAATGGGTCCCACTCAAGGATTTCAAGTGGGTGTTGAGAATTAAGTTTCTTTTAATGTTGTTTTTTAGGTTTGTATTAAAAAAAACACACTTAATTAAGGCCTATAAGTGCATAAAGGGGCTAAATAAAGCATAAGAAAGGTGTAATTAGTGGTGACAAGCCTAGAAAAGCATGAAATCTTGTTACAAGACTTTACAAACACTTTGAAATAGGACTTGATAAGGAATAAAAAGGGAATATTTAGATGAATTATAATAAGAAGAGTCTAGAAAAGTGTAGAAATGTGTTGCAACACTTCACAACACCTTCACAAGACATCATAATTTGAATATTCAGGACCTAATGTGAATGTTTAAGTCACATTGCAACATTAAATCTAAGAAAAAAGCCAAGCATCACAGGGAAAAGACCTAAATGACCATGAAAATTTCCAAGATTCATTTTTCTATGGTACACCATGGATAGATGAAATAACACAAAGAAGAGAACCAAAAGAAAATGTCTTCACTTGTATTCACTTCACAAATTGTTTGTAACAATTCAATTTTCTCAAGTATGGTAGGATCAACAACTAACAACAACCCCTCCAAACAAGAAATAGAATTTTATTTATAGAGAAGCACTCACATGTTATCCAAAGAGAAATATTAAATTAGGTCTTCCAGATAGGTCATCCTTGACACTTTTTAATCACCCTAATTTAATTTTACAATAAAATATTACAAAATCAACCTCAAAGGAAATTTTAATTAAAATAAAAGTTTTGGCACAAAAATCTAGACATAGTCGACTTGTAGCCCTAACAAATTTGATGAGGTATGCACATTGTTCAAGGTATCTAGGTTGGTTCCTCCTCCTTGTCCTTATCTTCTCCATTTCTAGAAACTTCCTTAACTTTGGAGAGCACATCATTAAGGTCAGCTAGATCTAGGACTAGGATGAACCTCATTCTCAACTTAATAGTTCTCAAATCCTCTTCATATTTAATCAAGGCCTTCTCCTATTCAAACTACAACCCTTGGTATTTATCCAAGTTAGAGACATAAATAATTCCATCCTCAAGTTGATTTTTAATGATTGGTCCATTGTCATCTAGAGATTAAACCTCATGCCACCACTTCTGTAATTGATCCACATTCAAATTGTTTTCCAAAATTTCTTCCTTCTAGTTAAAATTTCCAAAAATGCAACAGAGCTATAAAATATCTCCTTCACTTTATTCTGGATCTTAGATATCTTCTTAAGAGCTTTCATCATGAGTTCCTTCCTAAAATTCCATGCCTCCATCCATTCCATTGATTTTCTTATACCTTCTGATGTGAGGACATTCTTCTTGATCAACTCTTATTTAGGAGTCTCTATCATTTTCTTCAATTCAACAATGGTGGCATCATCTCTCTCTTAACAGTCTATTGTGAATTGAGATATGTCCTCAAGAGATGATGCACCATTCTCATATGTATGCAATATTCTCTCAATCATCTCATCCCCTCTCTTCCTTACACTATCAAGCCATCCTTGAGTAACTCGCAGGGATGTTGTCATCTTTTCAATCTCAAAAACTGCATCCTTAGATAGTAATCCCTCAGAAAATGAAGTCCCATCACACAACTAAGTTTGAAAAGGCTTGATAAAGTGTTGAACATATTTTTGCATATCTCTCAATTGTTTTTGCAACTTCTCATTCTCCCTAGTTTCATTGTCTAACCTTTTGAGAATTATTTCTATAGACTCTTGAAGGTCCTCCTTTTCCTGCTCTTTTGTAGTGGGGCCTAGATTAATAGTCTCCACTTTATAATTTGAGGGTCTTACCTCATCCTTGTATCTACCACTAGAAGGGGTAGCAATGTGAACAATTCTATTGTTGAATTCATCCCTTGTGAGCTTTGAAACTATTTTGTCCTTCTTTCTCTCTTTGGGCTGACCCCAACTAGTTAGGAACTTTTCCCAATCAGGAGTCTCATATTCTACCATGATTTGTTTAGGTTTTAATCTTTCTTTTAACCAATAGGGAACATTAGACTCTTCATTCTCCTATGAGATGTCATATTCTTGTTGATCTTTAGATGGATTACCATCAATGTCTTCTTGATCTTTATCAACTTTATCTTTATTATGTTTCCCTTCATCTTTAACCTCTATATCTAATACATTTACGTGTTCCTTTACTAGGGAGTGAGAAGGAATTTCTTTTGTTACTTTTGATTCTACATTCTTACTCTAAGCTTCAAAAACTATTTGATCCAACTACCTCTCGAAATCATTTAACTCACCACTTTTAGGTATCGGAACATCATCTTCTTCTTCTTCTTTAGGGTTCTTCGAGAAATTCTCTTCTTCATTAATAATTTCATCTATTGGAATATTTTGAAAAGGAGAAGTGGGAGGAGTGTTATTTCCTATAACTATTCTCTTTGCCTCCTCCTGGGCTTCATCAGTAGGTACCTCTTTAGTGTCCTTCACATGTTCACTTACCATCTCATTGAAATTCTCTGTAAGAGGATCCTTTTGTTTGGGAGAATCTCTCCTTATATACACTTGTGGCTTTTCTCCTTAACTCTTTATTTCAACCACCTTAACAAGAGCAGTGTCTTCTTCACTAACCTTAGTCTTTTTGGACTTTTCCATTTTTTGGCCCTCAGTGACTAGTCTTATTTTCTTAGAAGGTTAGGCTTCTTTTGTTCCCTCTTCAACAATTTCTTTTGATGACCTCCTTATCATAGAAATAGGTTGCCTCTTGGGTTCTTTTCCTTTTTTATTGGATCCTAGTCCTCCTCTTAATTACAAATTTAGTTTCTTCTATATCCTCCTCTGAATGAGGCCAAATAGTATCTTATTGAGTATTCCTTGTTTCCTCTTCTGAATAGGACTCTAGATCTCCCATCAGGTCATAACTGAACTTGGTGCTATCTGCTTTCAATTCCAAAATTTTATGTCTTACCCACAACTTGGAGTACTTAATTATAGGAGCATTGATTAGATTTAAATCAAATATCTCTTCTTCTAACCAATTCACTATATGAAGTGGCTTGTCCTTGTATTGTTCATAATCATGATACTACACATAATTCGCTTCATCATCCACCTAATCAGGAACATTGGATATTTTGTGAAGTATGATCAACCTCAATGACAATCTTGAGCAATTTCTTTAAATCACTTATATTTCATCTCTACAATTGGCCCAATATTCTCCAATATGATCTTTAAGTTTGAATTACCTACTAGATATCTTTGTGCAATACCATAGGAATCAAAGTTCCCTCTATATTTATATGATTATAAATGGAAATTAACCATCTCCTTCTCTAAATGGTGGGCACTTTGAATAGAAGGAAAAGCATCCATACCTCCAATCCTCAAGGGAAACTCACCTCCAAAACCTTTTGTGTATATTCTTCAAGAAAATATCAAATGCAACCAATTTCCTTGTCACTTCCAACAATATGGGATGATCAGTGGGGTACTTTAGAAGTCTGAAAGGAACATATGGAGATCCATGTACTCTAATATATGAAAAATTTGGAAATTAGACAAACCAATAACCATAATTTTTTTTCAACTCCATGGCCTCTGCTGAGATTCTAACATACAAGGAATCCATCAAAATTCTTGTGATGTACATAAGGAAAGCATCATTGCCCCTCCTATAATTGGAAGTATTGAACCATAGTTGAGGGTACACATCGCAAACTCGATCCTTACCTAGGCCTCCCTTGTAGCTCAGACCCTTATACTTATTCGTACTACCCAACAAGTAGACAATATATGAAGTCATTGTAGAAGTTGAAAAACCAACTTCATAGTCCCCAAGAATCACCTACAAGCAATCACCTATCACATGCAACAAATATTCAAAACAAAAAAGAAGAGATGTTATGTAAACCCTCAGAGCAAAAATGTGCAAGCAAAAAACCAAAATAATGATTATTGAAAGTAGTTGTTTTACAAATAATACAAAATCCTTCGAAAAGGAAATCATGGACAACCCTAATCTTATCTTGAGCAAAAAGATAGCTCAACTAGATAAGGATAATAATTAACCTAGGAAATAAAATAAGCCTAAGTAAACTTATGCTAAAGTGTAATTAAATAATTAATTACACCAACACCACCCCATAAGTGCAACTTAGGGAGAAGAAAATTATTATGCAAGAGATGAGTCCTAGAAACAAGGCCTAATCAGGTACTCATTTATAAATGCAATGCAAACTAAATCAGATGGGGTAAAGGAGAAAACCACATGGGAAAAAAACTCCTCCCAAAAATAGAATGAAAACTAACTAAGTGATTAAAGATAAAGAACTCCATAAGACACCCTAAGGACACCATCCATCATAAAGATACATGAAATAACCCCCTATAAGAGAGGAAGAAAGAGACCATAGATCCCCCCTAGAATGAAGTAACTCCAAAAGAACTGAAGAAACTACATCTCCTGAAAGAAGTGAGAGGGAAGAGGCTGAATGAAAGCAATCTCTAAAGGTGGAATAGGTGTAGCCCAAGATGTCTCCACAGAAGTAGGTGTGACCTCAACCAATGAAGAAGTCAAAGTAGGTGAAGACTAAATAGAAAACTCCAAAGATGGATGATCAACAGGATCCTACTACACTAAAATAGAAGAAGCCACATCGGTAGCCACAACAATAGCAACAGAAGGTGGAGGAGATGGAAGGGAAGGTTTGAGAACAAGATCCAAAGTGAGAACACCAATGTTCAAGAAGCAAAATCTCTCCTTTGAATGAAGTTGCACACTAGAAGTGTGAGGAACAACTGTAGGAACAAAAGCACCATCAATAGCAAAATTGGTGAAGGAATACAACCGAGATGAATGATTCACTATCCCAGTAGCAATAACTGCTCTACTCTCCAAGTCTCTGATGATAACCGAATCAGGTGTGAACTCCACATATCTCCTAGTGCCTCCATGTGTGATCTAATAGATGGAAATAAGGTTGTTTGTCAAGTGAGGGACACACAAGACATCCTGAAAGGAGTGGTCCCCAAAACTAATAGATCCCTTCCCTATAACACTCATGTAAGTGTTGTTTCCCATCAAAATGGAAGACATAGTGAAAGGCTCAAAGGAAGTGAACATAGTTTGTGAATATTCCATATGATGAGATGCTCTTGAATCTAGAAGCCATCTCCCTAATCCAATACCTAAAGAAGCACAAAGAGCATGTCCCTTCATATCTGATGAAGTATGTAAACCAGCTATGCCCCTGTCATGTTGTTCTGAAGAAGAAGAATGAGGAGAAGAAGATGATGCAGACATCCTAGAAGGAAAATCAATCTAATGTTTCTGAAGAAGATGTTTCAGCTCATCAATGTCCTTGTAACAATTATGTTTTGCATGTCCTTCCCTCTTTCAATATGCACATGTAGTCTTCTCCTTCCTAGATTATTTCCCCTTATAAGAGGAGGATGAATCTAAGGACTCGTTCTATTGCTCATGAGGTTTGGAATCCTTTTTTTTTTGTTTCTTTCCTTTTCCTGTAGAAGCCTTCTGATCTCTGGGCTCCTCTGATGCAATAAGTTCCTGTAATGAGGAAGAAGGTTTCACCATGCCCATGCTAGCTAACTTAGCTTGCTATCTAGTGAGAGATGAAGAAAAGTCATCAGGAGATGGCATAGTGAATCTCATACCAAGTGCATCCCTAGTGGCATAAAAGGTAGATACAAAAACTGAATAATCTGGTCCAAGCTTAGAAAGAATGGACAATATCAACTAAGAGTCTTCTTTCTAAACACCACACTGTGACAACTGCAATCTAAGAGATTTGAGTTTGGTGAAAAACTCTTGGATGCTATCAAAATCCTTAGTATTTAAGCCAATAAGTTCATTCTCTAACTGAAACCCTCTCATAGTATCATGCTTCCCAAACAAAGACTCTAAAGTAGTCTAGATCTCATTGGGTGTAGTACAAGACTCAATATGAAAAAGAAGGTCAGATGAAAGAGACAAAAATAATGTACCATAAGCTTCATCATACCTATTAAACCATTTTCTCTTTTTAGTAGCACTTGTAGGTTCAAATTTTGTACCCATGGTTACCTTATACAACACTTTGTGTTTCAAGTGAATCTCCATTTGTTTTTTCCAACCAAAATAGTTGAATGGAGTAAGGGGTACAATGTTATGTGTATCCATGACAAAAAATAGAAATATATACTCTCAAATAAAATAACAATGCTCACCGGTCTCAAAAAAATAGCCTAATTGCACACTTCCCAAGAAAATAATTGAAAAGGTAAAGGTTGAGATCAAATAGGAATATCAGATACCAGGTAAAAAAATCTTTAAAAATAGGTCTAAGATTTGTGTAGAGAACTGAACCAGCTTTCCAATGCCTATTTGCTTTCAAAAAATGGAGTCAGGATGCAAAAGTTATGCCTCCCAGAGTGAAAACAACTTCTGGCTTTGATAGGCAAAAAAGGCATAAAAAATGCAAAATCAGGAAATCAAACCTCCACCACTGCGAAGAGCATCGAATCAGCTTTTTGACAATATCTTGTTTTCGAAAAAGGCCTCTGTTTGCCTAAGTTACACACCAAATAAAATAAGCCCTATAAAAAAGCCTTTGCAGCACTAACAAGGAGCAAAAATTTAGCACCTTCTATCACAACCCTCGGTCACTCATAAAACCTCCATTGAGAGCTAGGAAAAAAATGGAGAGATGCAATGTGGCCCATCACGAATGTGACCCTGGCGCAGGGGCTGAGTCTAGTGGGGGTTGAGCTTGGGGGTTTGGACCTCGATAAGACCGTAGGCTGAAGTGAAACACTCGTGGGGCTAGAACTCAACTGGTGGAAGAGTGAGCGGCTCCTCCAGAGTTCGCCGCTACTAGCGGTGGGAGCGGTGGTTGCCCGGTGGAGATCGGGTGGCAGAGGGTTTAAACTGGTTGTAGTGACTTTCGACCACTTTTTTTTTATTTTTTTATATTTTTTTATATTTATTTTTTAAATTTTGACCTCAATCTGCATGCCCTGGGGCTGTATAGCCTTGGGGCTAAATTGTTTTTTCCTTTTTTTAAATTTTGCCAAAATCGATGAAACAAAAGGCATTTCTGGGGTTTTTGGATGCTTTGATCATGATGGCGACATCTGTTTGGCCCAAAATGTAAAGAAAAATTATGTACCCTGAGATCCACAAAAAAATAGCCTGGCTTTAAACCCTTACACAGATGAAAATTCTATGAGAGAATATCTTCAAATCACAAATAGCCAGCCATGAATCTGTAGCTCTGATCCCATATAGAAGTTGAAAAACCAACTTCGCAGTCCCCAAGAATCACCTGCAAGCAATCACCTATCACATGCAACAAATATTTAGAACAAAAAAGAAGAGATCTTCTATAAACCCTTAGAGAAAAAATGTGCAAGCAAAAAACTAGAATAATGATTATTGAAAGTAATTGTTTTACAAATAATACAAAAGCCTTCGAAAAGGCAATCATGCACAACCCTAATCTTATCTTGAGCAAAAATACAGCTCAACTAGATAAGGATAATAATTAACCTAGGAAATAAAATATGCCCAAGTAAACTTATGCTAAAGTGTAATTAAATAATTAATTACACCAAGAGTCATTATGAATTTCTTTGTGTCTTGCACACTTTTCAATTGCATGTCCAAATTATCACTAATGATGCCAACCCAATGATAATGTACTCCTTTTACAATTTGTTAAATTACATAGAACATCCATTCCTTGAACATGAATGCCTTATCCAATCCTATAACCCTACCCAAAAGAGTAATAATGCCATTATACTCTTGCTTGAAGTCTACTCTGTATAATTGTTTATGAAATTTGGAGTAATGTGACTTTGGTTTTTCAATCCAATCACTATTCATAATTTCTAAATGCCTAGGGGGATCTTTCTGATAAAAGTCTTCAACCTATTTTACATTTATCTTCACTAGATTATAATGGGAACCAATGTTGAATGTGCCAGCTATGAACTCCTCAGTTTAAGGTTTTCCATTATTCTTCCTTGAAGGCCAACAATTACACTTTTATCTAAGTCATAATTCCTGGCACATTCCATAACAAGTTTTGGGCACTATACAGAGGGTGGAAATCCAATAGCCTAACCTAACCCTATGTGAGTAATGACCTTTGCAAGAAGGGTTTGTGCATCACCAAACATCTCATGTTTGAAGTCATCATAATCCACATGGCCCATGTTGGTGTCACTTATTTTCCCCCATGCTTAATAAATATTTGATTCTAGCTTTATACCCTTGAAATAATACTTCGTCTTTTCAACTCTAGTTAGGGGGGCTTCCTTAATTGGCTCAACTGATTTTGCTTTAGAATCTATGCTTTGGCTAGATTCACCTTGCATCTAATAAAAGACCATAATTACCAAGATCTTAAATAAAATTTACTAACATCACTAAATTGCATCATTGAATTTATCATGAAAATACATATACAATATATAAATTCATCCTCTCACCATCATGATCATTAAAACTAGGTTACAACCATTAAAATCAAGTTTTAAACACATCTCAGGTTTTTTACTCTTTCATGGATTTTCGTAGTGCAGGGATTTCAGAAAATTTTCCCTTAGGTAGATTTTATTGAAACATCAAATAGTTAGCAAAAACCCTAACATTAAACATCTTAACCCTATGAAGATTCATCATTTATCAATTTCAAGATTCAACTTAAATATTTTTAGTGCACCACACAACTTTGGATATTTTTAGCCACCAGGGATTCAAGAAAATCTGGCACCTTATGATTTTAGTGAATAGATTAAGGCTTAGGGAATTTGTGCCTATATTCTACAAAAGATAGAACTCTTGGGGAATCCCTCAAGAATGGATTTTGGAAAAGTTTTCACTTGATACATCTTTCAAATGTCACGGATTCGAAAAAGTTAACGACTCGAAGTTTGATTCAAATTCAATATTTCTCTACTCGTGAGTTAGAATATCAACTTGAATGCTCACTATGTAAATAAAATAAAATATAAATCAACACCAAGCTTACTATGAACAAATTATTTAAATACGAAGTAGGGTAAATCAACGACTAGTTTTTTATGATTTTGATCCTTGTGCCTGAAGCATTGCAAGAAATCAGTATTTAAGCACAGATGCACATCACACATATGATGAAATGCACTTCAAATCCAAAACCATAGCTTTACCATGGATGCCCTAATTTTTGGTTGATGCCAACTCAAAGAACCCTAGTTCAGAATGATGCCCTAATTTTCTTGAACTCAAAGTGAAAACTAAAGAAACTACAAGAAGCCTAAGGGAAAATCACACATTCATCACTCAAAGGAATCTACGATCAATAAAGTCAAACATGAATAAATAAGAAAGCTCGAATAATAACCATCAATTAAATAGCAATCAAAATGAAGATATCATTGAAAGCACCATTAAATCACCAAGGAAATAACAAACTTCATTGAAAAAATTGTAATTACAAATAACGTACATTTAAACTTAGAATAAAAAAGACACTAACGCCCAAATTCCTGCTTTGAGAAAAACCTAGCTGGAAATCCAAGCACCAATCCATAAATCGCCTATCCTCACAATGCCAAAGAGACCAAGCACTCCATAGAGGCAATAATCGATAAACAATGAAAATGGGATGCAAAAGACCTTTTAAATTGTGCCCAAAGTAGCATTAATAACCAAGTATCCTAATTGTCAGAGTCAAATGCACTAACAAGACCATCCATCAAATTTCAGTGATTCAAGGCCATTATGAATTCTGGGAAAATTGACATCTCAGGGATTTTAGTGAAAGTCAAAAGTCTCAGAGAATTCACTAGGAGGTGGACTTAGCAAAGGTATAGTACATATTGAAACTATGGTTAGGGTGAATTCTCACAAAATAATCCTTAGACAAACCATCGACAGGAATATTTAGCGATAGCTAATTCCTTTGAGAAAATCTGAATAAGGCATACTTTCATGAAACCTTCCCAAACTTGCACATTTTGATGCCTTAGTGAAAATTTCATGAAAACTTCAAGTTTGAGACATCACCAAAGATTGAAATGCTACAAATCAAAACACTTGAAGTGTAGATTAAACCTTAAAACCCAACCAAGTGAAGTGAACCAAGAAACAAGCAACCCCTCCCTTAAGTGGAAAAGGTAAAGCCTAAAGAAAAAGCAAGAAAGAAAAGAAAAGAAAAGATGGTCCCCACCTCTAGTGGGGCATGTGTGTGAAAATTGCACAACAAATGGTGACTTCGCTGGGAAAATGCTCTAGAGCATTTAAATGACAAACTGGAATCAATAACCCAGAATCTTTGGTTTGTATCCTCACATTAGGTCAACCAATAAACTAAAGGTTCAAAATCAATGAACAAGTTGGCCCTTCGTATGTTGGAAATCTAAGTGTGTGCAGATGTATTAATTTCCCTCCCTCGGCCACTACAAGAACAAAGTTTAGTCAAGTTAAGCTATGTTGAATGAAAGATTCTAACTCTAAAAGCAACCTGGACAGAGCCTCTCGACGAGTTACGCATCCATAGCACCAACAAGTTTATTGTTGTGATTCTCCTGAACATAGCTCTACTACCAACTAGGCATCCATAGCCCTGGTAGAGATATTTAGATCCTCCTAAGAAGTTGAATTTTCTTTGATATTCAATATTTTCATTTCTTTTTTCTTTTCTTCTGATTTCTTTGATCTTTTTTTTTAACCTATGAACAATGAAGCTCACACTCAGGGTTGAGAATCACAGTGGTTCTAAAGAAGAAATATAATATTTTTCACTTAAAACAAGACCTCACAAGGATCTTAACAATAACCTCAGGATTCTTAAGATGTGTGTGAAATATAAGATTCAAGCACATTTAGGAACTAATTCAATTCAATGACTTATCCACTTCATATGTTTAGGACATGTGACACTAAATGGAGGAATTTCACCATCGCTTCTAGAAAAGTGATTAGACTTTGTCAAAGAAATACTTAGAGAAAACCCAGATAAATGATTATTGTGAAAATAAAACACTCCCTAACCAAAAGGCTAGGAAGACCCCATAACCAAAGCAAAGAAAAGAAAACCAACCTACACTAACCAAAAGAAAAGAAAAAGAAAACCAAACCAAAACAAACCAAAAGAAATAAAAAACCTAAACTAACTATTTACAAGGATGAGTTGAAACAGCTCAAGCAAGGAAGTAATGCTATAAATATTTCCCATTGACTAGCAATGGGACATCATCTCTAGTGAGGGTTTTAAGATGGAAAGCATTATCTCCTAGGACTTCATAAATCTGAAAGGGGCCAAGCCATAGCTTGTTGAATTTACCTTGTTCCCATTTCTTTTCATGTGCCTTATCCCAATACAAAACTAGATCAAAAATCTTGAAGGCTCTAAATTTGGTTCTACGATCAAACCATCTCTTGACAATACCCTAATGCTTGGAAAAATTTTCTAATTCTTCAACTCTTTTCTCCTCCAGTTGTAACAATTCAGCTAGGCGGACCTCTAAATTCTCCCCTTCCTCATAATACTGATTAATAAATTGGAGAGTAGGGATTCTCAATTGAATGGGAAACACAAGATCAAGTCCATAAACTAGGTGGTAGGGGGAGGTACCTAGTGAAGCTTTTTATCAGGTGTGGTCTACCCACATGGAAAATCTTAGTTGAGTGTTCCATTCTCTTGGAGTTTTATCAATTAACTTACGAATGACAATAAGAAGATTATTATTGGTGGATTCTGCTAAGCCATTTCCCTTGGGATAATAATTAGAGGAAAACTTAATAATTATCCCATGATCAAATGCCCATCCAATTTTTTTTTTAATGATGCAAAGGAAAGACCATTATCACATGCAACAACAAAAGAACATAAAAAATGATTAATAATCCAAGCTTCAAGGAAATTTATCACTACCTCTGTTGTACATTTCTTGCAAGGAATTTCTTTAGTATACCTATTAAAGTCATCAGTAGCAGTTAAAACATACCTATGTTTGACTGAAGATGGTGGGTTGATAGGACCAATGAAGTCCAACCCCCACTATGTGAATGATCTTACCTCAATCACTGGCTATAATGGCAAAGCAACATTCTTCTCCCTAGTGGTAGAGGTTCACAAAATATGAAAATCCCTCACATGATTGTATGCATCTTCAAATATAGTTGGCCAATAGTATCTAGCACACATGATTCAAGTTGTAGTGGCCATACCAGATCCATCACCTATTCCATACCTATCATGAAGTTCATCCATAACTCGGGTAGCTTCCTCCTTTCCAAGGCATCAAAGATATACCCCTTCATGATTCCTTTTGTACAAAATTTCCCCCTTAAGCATGTAGCTAGCACTCTTCAAGCATAATACTCTTCATTGCACTAGATTAAAGTTATCAAAACACTTTTGGTTGAGTAAGTAGTAAACCAAGTCATCATACCATTCTTTAGGTGAGACTTCTTTGAGATGGTATTAATGTGCTACAATTTTGAGGCCTGTTCTAGCCATCATCCTCATCAAAGATTGCCCTCTCACTAGTTTCATTGGCTAAATTTCAATATCATATTCCTATAACATGGTGACCCACTTGGACACTCATTCACCCAATTCACTTCCATCAATAAGAATTTCATAGCTAGATCAGGAATGATTGGAAATCCTTTATTCCTCAAAATGTTCCTTATTGCAAGAATGGAAGAAGAATGAAGTGTTTTCATTCATGTCGACCAGTCAACTAGTTATCTACTAGTTTTCATTTGTACATGTCGAGGATATTGAGAAAATTGTATTAAAAGAAGGTTGTTGGTTCAAGTGCTTGTGAACTATGTTTTGTTGTATGTTGATTGAAGTCTGGGAGAATTTTTGTTGGTCTATATTTCTCTTTTTTGAAGTCTTATGGTTCAAGAGTTGTGTTACCCTAGTTCTGTTGAAGTTAGTGTAATCAAATTTTCACTACAACTCAATTTGACGAAGCGAATTTGTTCAAAGATTCATTTTACGGTAGGAATTTTAATTTATCTCTGTAGATGTTTAACCATTAGAAGTATTTGAGCTATTATGTATTTTAAAATGCAATGTGTTTAAATTGTCTGATATCAATTACAACATTAAGTATCGCATGAAATGGAAAAGAGATGCTTTCATTCTGACATTCAATTACAATGTTCAAACATTGTTTTACATAAAGGATAAAAGTATAGAATTGAACAAGTGTTTCTTGAATGTTGTATTTATATTCATTGGGTAATAAAGAACCAAGTTTCCTACACAAGTTATGGGTGTAGCTATGACAATGTATCAACATGAACATTCTACACTATGGAAGATGAAAGGAAATAAGACACATAAGAAAGAACATAATCATCACTGCCTATAAGTCTTCAAGTTGATTATAGAATGGTGCACCATCCTTGTTCCCGAGATCTTGATAGACCTACAAGAGTTATCAAAAGTTGTTAGAGCTCTAACTATGAACATTCCTATGTGAATTATCAACAATAATGGAGAATGTTGCTAATGATACATTGAAACAACTGAGCAAGAGCAAGAAGTGTGACAAAAGCCAAAAAAGGAAACATAAAAATAATATATTGTTTTTATCTAACATTGTTTGTTTCCATGTGCAAGTATAGGAAAAGCCATGCTAATGATCCAGATAGAAAATCATAAAGCATGTGGTGTAAAATGGGCTCCCACAAGGTTTGAAACCCGACATGCTATTCCCCAAGAATCCAAAGAGGGGCTAATGAAGAAACATATCCAAAATGTTCAAGGAAAGGCATCCATCAAATGAATGCATCGTAAGGTGCGAAAAGGACTCAAATAGTTGACCATTCAAGATAGCCAACTCTCAAAGTGCAATGAATTGAAGATCATGAGTGATTAACTATTAAAGTGCATGATCTCATAATGTGATAAGGAATAGGCATACATAATACCTTCTTTATAAATCATCAATTACAGCTAAAGCAAATTAAAAGTTCCATAAAATCATAATAGAGTGCTTCATATTTCAAAATATTCCATGGTGTTGTTATTCAAGAGATAAAAATGCATAAAGATTATAGAAGAGAGGTTGGCTCCATTGGTGACAAAGTGACAAGTGGCTGAAAGTGGGTTATTGAAGGTAGAGAATGGATGTAAAATGACATGGTGAAACAAATGCAATATGTACTATGGAGGTAATGTGTGAATTTTGAACTTGTTTTAGTATTCTGGTATCATCATTATGAGAGGAAAAGTCTGATTTCATGTTTGCATGAAACATAAAATGATACATAAGAATGTGGAAAAGGAGTGGAATGTGTTTGTTCTAGAACATTGAAATGCCTTGAAGCCATGATAAATGTCTACAAATGAAGCATTGAGAAGCATCATTGAAGTAAAACAAATCCTTTACAAAGAATGTTTCTAGGATGCTAAGTGATGTTGTCTCATTTTGAAATGTAAAAGTGAAGAACATTTTGAGATTTTCAAGTGCATTTAATAAATGCAATCAAGTGAATAAAACTTTTATTATGTAAACAAAAAACAAA
>VDFB02036100.1:60568-99137 GCA_007258455.2 Sequoia sempervirens
GTGGTTAACCTTGTTAAAGAGTAGAGAATATTAAACTATACTGCAAACAAAGAGAAGCTCAATAAGGTAATGCACTTTTCAATATAATAAATGCATCGTTTGAAGCATCAAACCAATATACAGTCTGTATGTATGATCAGTCGTCAGTCTCCGCAATGGTACATTTCCACGAATATATAATATTTTTTTTTAAAAAAATTTGTTTCTTCGTCGAAATTTCGTTGATAACAACCGACGAATCAACAGAAAGCCTCGATGAAGTTTCTATAGCTGCGACGACTATTTTGTCGAACATTCGATGAACTTCTAGTGTTCTTCCGACGCTACTACTTTCCTATTTTGTCGCATATTCGACGAACTTTTGGTGTTCTTTCGACACTACTAATTTTGTATTTCGTCGCTATTTCGATGAAATTTCCATGTTTCCACGCTAAATATTTTCCCATTTCGTCGAGCCGATGATGAACTTCTGGTGCAGTTCGTTGGTGGATAAACAAAGTTTTCGTCGATATTCTGACAAAATCCTGACGTATGTCACGATGCTGCCGACCGATGATTCTTCGCCGTTATTTCAACGTTTAATTTTTCGTCGGCCTTGCGACGAAAAAACAGCGATGAAATTTTTTTTGCCATTGCGTCGCTCTTCCCGACAGAGATTTGTCGAATGACCGACGAACGACCGTCGGAAAATGGTGTCAAATCCTGTAGTGTAGATGTGAAAACACTCATTTTTGTAGATTTCCGTACCACATTCCCGAGTCTCATTTTCTAACCAAATTGAGGCATATGCTCTGTTGTGACACATTTGTTGTGCAGAACAATGTATCTACCTAGAAAACTTTGCTTTAGGATCTGTGATGCATTTGCTTTGCACAATGATGCATTCACTTGGTAAAGAATTACTTTCTGATTTTTATAGAATTTTCTAGATTTCTATTTATTTTAGTAGCTTAGAGGTTTTTTGGGTTACTAATCTGTGGTTTACAACATGTAGCAAGGAGACTAACCTTTGTTTCTTGATCTTTTTATAACACTTTTTCAATTCCTTAATCAAGCAAACAAACAACAAACAACTTGCATTCACATATCATTGGTTAAAATGAACCTGCATTCACTCATGTGTTTAAAATGAACACAATATTCCATTAAAACTCATGAAGGCTAAAATTTACATGCATTTTCATGACATGGGCTTAAAATGAACTTTTTTTATGTCACATTAAGTTAAAGTTTAAAATGAACAAAATTTTTGATGTATTTTCCTCACATTACAATTTGGGTAACTAAAATAAACAAGTGTCTCCAATTTATGTAACCCTGATTCAATAATAGAAGTATCCTCTCCCCTTGTGCACTTATGTGATATTGGGTGCAAGAGAAACTATTATTGACTCTAGGAATTGGGCCTTCCTTGGTGGGAAAAAGTACTCACCCCAAGGAGACTCAAATTGGAAACAAAGCTCTTTAGTTGAGCTACTCCCGACCGGTATACAAATGTGAATCCTAATGGAAAACTTAGGATTACGAGTGTAGATGTGTCACACATACAAGTGAATTCCCCAAAATCCTATTGAGTGTAACCTCTTTAGGCTAGAATTCCTACTTATCAGAGCTAATCTTTCCTCATGTGTGGCCACTCCAACAGGAGCCTGAACTAAAAACCTTTATATAATGCCAAAAACCTATCTATTCACTGGTGTAGCAATAGTCGTTGCCAAGGCATCCACATTCTCGTAGTTCTTAGTAGAGATGAAAAGCCTGTCATGGGAGATTTATGAGGGCTTGAAGCTTGGTTGACCTGAGAAGTGAGTGCAACATAAAGGGGAGCTAGTGTGGCCAAGCTTCTAGATCACCCACTAAGAATAAGTGCATTTGGGGAAACCCACGTGGAATCTAGTGGATATAGTCCTTTCCTAACCTAGCATTGTTCTTGTCTTCATTATGCATGTTTTCAAAGAAAATATATTGTGTTTACCAAGTGTTTTCTAAAAAAATGAACAAATAAACTTCCTTCACAGACTTGGAAACACTCACTCAAACTGAAACAATCCTAAAAATCTACCAAAATTGCAAAGAAACCAAATTTTTTTCACTTTGCAATGTATTTTCTATCCTCTGCAATGCACTTGACATTTTGAACCATAATTGCCTTGATGAACCACTTATGAGGTCTTAAACGACACATTCATTCTACCAAAATTACAAAAACTAGACCTTGTTCAAAATTGCAACACATTTGCCACACTGAACAACACAATTGACATCCTTAAATGCATCTATTATCTAGAATAACACATCTGCTAAAACTGAGACACGTTTGAGACATTGAAACACATTTGTCACCTCAAATGACACAATAGCCTGTCATTTAGAAAATTAGTCATTGTCCAAACCCAAGACCAAAAATTGTCAATCTGTCATTATGCATCTGCCTTTTTGCAACACAATTTCTTCTTGTAACAATGCATCTATTGTATCACAATACAATTGCTTCCTGAAATGACACATCTGACCTATTGCACCACAATTGACTATCATAAACTACAACTTCTTGTCACCTAGCAAAACAACATAGTTTAGATCATAGACCTTAGGCTTAAGTCATACCTTAACATTGTCATTGTGTCTTCAATTCACATTGATATTCTTGCTAGTAAAATTGAATACCAATTACTCTATAAGGGCAAATACCAACAAGCTGTAGACTTCAAAAGACAATTCCTTCAATCCAAATACCAATTTCCTTACTACCAACAATCCATAAGTGCAAGTCATTCATCCATCTACCCTCACTATCAAGACTCACTTAACACAATTCATGCCACTAATCCACATCAAACATTCATTCATCACCCTTATCATAACCTTGAAAAGGGAAGAAAACTTTCCATTAATCCCTTCAAATCCTCCATGTTCTATCTTAGTCCTTCACCTACTAATCTTGTCCAAGTCTCCACATCCTATCCTAATCAACCATCCACTAGTCCATTCCAAGCCTTCATGTCCTATCCTAGTCCTTCATCCACTAGTCCATTCCAAGCCTCCATGTCCTATCCTAGTCCTTCATCTACATCCTATCCTATTCTATCACCCCTCGACCCCTTTCAAGTCTCCACATCCTATCCTAGTTCTTTTTCAACGAATCCTTTCCAAACCACATTGTCCTAACATACTTATGGTCAAGAAAATTCTATCATTGTCCAAAGTCACATCCAATTTAATAAACTTGAGGATACATGTCAAAATGAAAGTCCAAAGCATGACATCATGGTATCACCTTCATTTCAAGATCAAAGTATTCCATCCCATGACCCCAACCTTAAGTCCATTCAAGAAGTCCTCCTAGATAATAATGGCATCCAAAATACACCTAACCTTGACAAAGATTCCAGTCCCAATCAGGTCATCCAAGATGAACCCTCCTTTGACCAAGACACTACCATTGATAAAGAAACCCAAAATGATCCACTCCTTGACCTTTATGTCATTCATGACCAAACACTTAAAGAAAACCCTATCCGATCTCCAAATATTGACACTTTCCAAAATGAGACAATTGCCTCCATGGGACACATAGATGATTTTCCTCTAAAATAAGAGTCTCCTACTCTAGAAATATTTGCAAATGATCCAACTATAGCTTAATTCACTGTACTCTATGACACAAACCATAAAGATGGTTTCAACATCGACTTGGAAGTACCGATAGAATCATCAGAATTTGATGTCACAAAATCAGACCAAAGATGTCAATCAAAAATATATTGAACATGTCAATAAAGTGACAAAATCTTTTCAACTAGAGTCATCTATCTTTGTCATAGTAGGATTTCTTGTAGATGAGAAAATACTGAGTAATTACCTCCACATACACAAAGATGGTATTGCATCTTGCTTACAAAATGACAAATACCCCATCACAAAGAGGATATGTCAAAGCATGCAGTATCAAGGAAAAGGACTAGGCATACATGAGCAAGGAATTTGAGAACCAATACACTTTTATAAAAATCCTAGACATCAAGGTCCTGGTTATTCCTCAGTAGGAAAATCTAATGATGTTAGTGGTACCTCCTCAATATTGGGGGCAACTTTATTTGATACAAACATCAACATAAGTGCCATGAGTAATCCTTGTCAGAAGGTTGTTGCCAACACTCCTTCCATCCACACCATAAACCATCATTCCAACATGAATAAACCTCCTATTTGGAACCAACAAGAACAAAAGTCTTACAAATCAAAATTCAAAGGCCATTGAATTAGACAAAAATCCGAGTGGAAAAATGAAGTTAAAATGGATCCCAAAGAAAAATGGATCAAGCAAAGAAAATATTCCAAACCCAAAAATCAATCAAAATGTGGAGCCACAAGAAAAGAGGACTCCAACATATAATAAATGTCCACCTCCTTCAAAATTGTCATCAAGCAAGGCATCTAAAAGTGTTGGTTCCAAACACTATCCTAATTGAAATTCCAAACTCTGTCACCCACCCTCCCAAGTTTGGAAAATAAAAAGTGATTCATCCAAACATCCAAAAAACCATCCCACATCTACCATCATCCATCATAATCCTACATCATGCCTAAAGTCTAAAATAAAAACCTCACAAATCCACCGCATCTTGGAAGCAACTCTTTATCATAAGGACTCTCATGGCACTCTATTGTGATATGCATATTCTGATAAGGCTAACTCTAGTATCATAAAGGATCACAATGACATCGATCAATTGTATGCAAGCACTATGATCCTAACAAGGCAACTACTTCATAAAGGCAATTATTGGCATATCATGGCATTAATTTCTATATCAACACTGGCAGTGGATTCAGGACATTAAGTGGTCAGCTAAGACATCAAGGCCATCCAAAAATATCAAAAATACAAAAAAAGGAGTCAATAAAATTGTAAAGAGAAAAATTTCATCCAATAGTGAAAACCATTTTATGGTGCTTTGGATAAGTACTATGATGAAAACCTGACAAACAGGCATTATGTGTATGGGCAATTATCTATGTGGACCATTACACTTGGGGGCAAGTCATCTCATCTCTCATACTCTTCCCATGAAATTTTCCTCATGACATTTCCATCTATCTATTAGAGCCTTGACATTTCCATCCATTGATCTTGACAGTGACTGAGGTACAAACATAAATCATGCTTTGGAAAAAATATTGACATGTCTATCCTTTGGACATATACTATTCATGAGATATCATGTCATTATTTTCATAGCCTCATTATCCCTATGTGACATAGTCCTTGAAGATCATATGACAATTGCTCCAGTCTCATGTCTCCCATCATTTACCAAAGTCACCTATCATCCTTTCATGTATGTTTCCTAGCTTGGTTTTCCCTTGTCAAATGGTCTAAGTATGCTCCATCATCCCATTTAGCTTGACTAATCCATCCAATTGTCAAAAATGTCATCATCATCATCATTGTCACCTGTCAATTGGTATTCAACTTGACTAGGGGAACAATCATGTTTGTCCTTGGCATCATCACATGCATTTGTCAAAATCATAAAATGTCAAAAATCCAAAAAAAAAACTTCAAAAAAAGAAGAGTGAAAACACATCAAAATTCCAAAAGAAATCAAAATACATCAAAAATCCAAAACAAATTAAAATATACAAAAAACACAAAAACATCCAAATAACTCTCAAACATTCCAAAATAGAGTCAAAGTCTGTCGTGTTAGTCATGTCAGTCTTTGTCATTGTCGAACTACATTGTCTCTACACATTTGCTACGTAGGCAAGGCTCAATCTAAAATGAACCCTCGAGACATTTGGTTAGTCCTTTTAGGTTTTTCAAGTCAAATAAAGTCAAGCATAGTCACATTAGTCAAATAAGTCAGACATAGTCACACTCGAACACCAGACAGTCATTCTAAACATCAACATCTAAATTTCCAACCACAAGAAAACATAGTCCAATCAGTCATTAAGTCAAAATCATACAACATAGTCCAATAAGTGATCTAGCCAAAATCAGTCAAACTTCCACAAACAATGTAAATCTTGTCACTTTATTGCCCCCTCCAAGATGTGTCCTTCTTGGACTTGGACCTTGTCAAAATGCCATTTGCCTTTTCAGGATGTGTCCTTCCTGACGATAGGCATTGCCAAATAATCAAAATGTCAAACCATCAAACCATCCAAACTTTCCAACTATCAAACTATCAAACTATCAAGCAATCAACCTTCAACAAATCAAATTTTGGCAAACACAATTGAATGGTTGTTAATTCTGCTAGTCTATTTTGTCTTATCTTTTTGTTGTCTTATCTTTGTCTTTTGGTCATGTTACTAGCTGCCTTGAGGATTTCCCATGAAGGATTTAGAGGCATGAGGATGTCTCATGACCTATTTTAGTTTTCTCTTGATTGTTGTCTTTGGTGTGTCCTAACAAAAAGACTGGGGCAACTTAGCCCTTAGTATGAGTTAGCACATTCCTTGTTTGTGACTGTCTATTTGGCAAGTGGATGACCTTGCACACCTTGGTCTATTTCATACCATGGTGTTTGTTGTCCATTTGTGTCTTTTTAATGCCTAATGATTATTTGAGAAACATCTATTAGTACTTTGGAAAATATTGAAGGCTTCTCTCTCGTCTTACAATTCATCTTTTCCACTCTAACATTTCTTCTTTTCACTTCGTCTTCTACTCTCCTAGTGCATTTCGAGAGCACACTCATGTCCTTTGAACTGGCTTGTCCTCTTGAGGGGGCATATGACTACCGCCTCATCATTCTTCGTCATCCTATTTTTCACTAGGGCATAGTTTTGACTTACTTTCTTTGTCACAATGTGATAAACAACATTATGACAAAGAGGGGCAAAATGTAGACACATAAAAATGTCCTAGACCCACTAACCACATTTTTCTTTGACAAACATCACATAATTAAAATATTTAATTATCTCCTATAGTCCAAATTCAACTATTAATTAAATAATTCTCAATTATTGAATTAATCCACATCTTTTATTCCTCCTGACTATTTAAATAAATAAATTATATTTATTTTATTTAAATACACCGCTAATTTCCTATGTCCCTCTATAATTAAATAAATTCCCAAATTTATTTAATTATTACTTGTCCACCATTTCTTCTTGATTATTTAAATAAATAAATTATATTTATTTATTTAAATACGTCATCAATTTCCATAGTTTATTTAATTATTATCTACTTTGGCTTTTCCTAATTTTAAATAAAATCATTTATTTAAAATTGTCCACTTTCTATTTCTTCGTGATTATTTAAATAAATAAAATTTATTTATTTGTTTAAATACATCATTAATTTCTTATGTCTTTCTATAATTAAATAAATTTATTTGATTTGTTTAATTATTATCCACCATGGATTTTTCTAATTTATGTCTTTCTATAATTAAATAAATCTCTTTGATTTGTGTAATTATTATCCACCTTGGCTTTTTCTAATTTTAAATAAAGGCATTTATTTAAAATTTACCATTTCTAATTTCCCTCAAAGTAAATAATTAAAAATCATTATTTACACCCCACCACTTTTGAATTAAATTAATTTTTAATTCAAAAAGATAACTCAGTCTTTAAAATATAATAATTTTAAATCATTATTTGATTCTCCAGATTTGATTTTTCTAAAAATAAATCTCATTCCTCCATTTCAAATTTCACCCTAATGTTGCCCTAACCCTAACTGTGGGTTGTCACATCTAATTTCAACCATTGATTTTAGGGAATCTCTCAACTTTCAATCTTGGCCTTCCATCCAAAACTGACTTTTGTATAAAAAGGAAATTTTGGCCTCATTTTGACATCTCTTAATCTGGGCATCTCTTGACATTATGATTTCATGCTTTAGACATTTTCAAGCTTTAGGCTTGCTTCATAGTTGCATAATTGTATTTTGTAGCTTTTAGATTAGAATCCTTGAAAGTTTTCTTTGGACATTGTCATATTCATAGGTTTCTCATCACAAATATGAGGGAAAACATCTTCTTGGATCAAATGGAAAAGGTGCAATGAAGGTGATTCATGGAGGACATGAAGGCTTGGTGAGCTTGTTCCTTGTTTTTTATGTTTTCTAACTCCATTGTTCTTCATTTTTTTACATGGGTTTATTTTTTTTATGCTTTATAATGATAACCTAATATTTTCCCTAAGGTATAGATATACCTCCACAGATCATTCTCATATGTGGTTTCCCTAGAAAGGAATTCCTAACCAAATCAAGATTGAACGAGAACCAAGGTTGAGATATCTGATTACTAAGTATCAAAGTGCATCAAATTAAGTGTTGGTTTTTGAGGAAAGTTTAGGAAATTATATCCTAGCAGAAGCTATTAAAGAAACAAACATAGAGGAAGTCTTGATGATGCATGATACACGAAGAAATCCAACTCAGTGTTCTAGTAGTACATAAGCAATTCTTGAGTCAGATGAAGATACTAAGTAGGGTGATGATAATCTTGGTTTTCTAGATAACTTTCTGGAATTTATTTAGAAGTGTACAGAAGATCAGATCAATTTGGGCAGGGAAATGGATTTTGAATAGGTGTTACTGCCTAATTGGTTCCAGGTTCACAATGCATCACATCTTGAGCTAGAGTGTTGTCTCTATCAAATAGTTGTAGAGGAAGTTAAAAGATGTTTTAATCCATCTCTAACAGTTAGGATTGATATTCAAAAAATACCAAGGGAGGAAAAGAGGAAAAAATAGATCATACAAGAAGATCCCTCATCAAGTAAGAGTAAGAGTATAAGGGACTCCAAAGGTATGTCTTCCACTAAATTATGGACTTTGCGGTTTGATGTTTCTAAGTCTAAGCAAGGGGTTGGTGCATGATTCAAATTAGTAAGCCCAGTTGCATGTAAGACCTTCTTCGCTTCACATAAACTACAATTTCAATGCACTAATAATGTTGCTAAGTATGAGGCATTGATACATGGATTACTCATGGCTCTAAGAAAGAAGGTCAAATCTTTGAAATTTTTCGGGGATTTTCAATTAGTGGTTAAGCATGTTAGGAAATAATACTCATGTCACGATAGGAGGATGACCAATTACAGGCATAAATTATGGGATCTGATAGAGGGATTTGACACATTTAATATCCAATTGATACCTTGAAGTAAGAATCATATTATTGATGCTTTGGAATAGGCAGCTATCACTTTGAAGCCACTATTGTTATCAGGATTGAAAAGGTTTACAATTGAGCTTACCTCAGTCCTTTCTATACTAGATAATGTCATGAATTTCTAGGTATTTGAAGATGAAAAGCATATTTTAGATTTTATTACTAACTTTGATGTGTTTTCCTCTCAAATAATTAATGAAGTAGAACCTCAAGAGGTAGAGTTAGACATGGAATGGGTAATCCACATGAAGACAAATATTTTTCCTAGAGGGATGGGGCAACTTGAAAGGATCTTTGACTTGGAAAAAATAAGGGATCAAGATCAAAATGCAAAAAGGGTCTTAATAGCTAGTCAATGTGATACATACAATATGGGCACTCTAGATAATGTGAAGAATGTGTTCATTGGCAATGTATGTACTCCTGAAGAGAAAAGGGCTAGAATTGATGCATTACATATCTATTAGGATGTCATGGACTTGAGTTATGAGGATCTTAAAACCTATGACACTTTGATTATTACACACATAATTCCTTTAAAGCCAGATGTAAAACCCTTCAGACAGAGGTAGAGGCCCATCAATGCTTTGTTAGAGCCTATTATCTAGAAAGAAGTACAAAAAGTGTTATCATCTCACATAATATTTCTAGTTAGACATTCGACATGGGTGGAAAACTTGGTGCATGTAAGGAAGAAGAATGGAGAGATAAGGTTGTGTGTGGATTTCAGTAACCTTAATCTTGCTTCAAAAAAAGACAACTATCCAGTACCTCCATTAGAATAAGTATTATAGATTGTGAATGGGTCATAGATGATGTCCTTCTTGGATGGTTACTTAGGATACAATTAGGTTATGGTGCAATATGAGGATAGGCACAAGATTTCATTCACAACTAAATGGGGAAAATTTTCTTATAGAAGAATGCCATTCAGACTAGTCACTGCAGGAGCCACTTTCCAGAGAGCTATGGGCATTGCATTCAAGGATAAAATTGGTAAGTGTATTATTATCTATATGGTTGACTTGATTGTTTTCTCTAAAAAAAAGGAAGATCATATCTCAGATCTATGAAAGGTATTCCAAAGATGTAGGGAATTTGGCATCTCCTTAAATCCCAAAAAATGTATATTTAGGGTAACAGAAGGAAAGCTCTTGGGTCATGTATTCTCTGAACATGGAATCTCTATTGATCCTGAGTGGATTCAATCAATTTTGAAGATACAACCCTTAGCTAGCAAGAAGGGGATGAAGTCTTTCTTTGGGAAATTCAATTTTGTTTGAAAGTTCATTACGGGTTTCGCAGAAATAGTCAAGCCCTTAAATGAAATGCTAAAGTAGGATGAAAAGGTGGAGTGGATTGTTGAAGCAAACTAGGAATTTGATGAAATAAAGAGAGCCATAGTTGTTGCTCCTATACTGGTATGTCCAAATTATACAAATCCATCTTATATATTTTCATTTGCATTGGATCATTCCTATGCCAGTATGTTGACAAAAAGGTTAGATGAAGGAAATGAGCATCCAATAGCTTTCATGAGTGTTCTTCTTAAGGATGTTGAATTGAAATACCCAAATGTAGAAAAATAGGCTTATACATCAGTTCATGGAGTGAAGAAATTCTAGCATGTTGGATAGGACAACTAAGAGGGGGTGAATTAGTTGTCACAAATTATAACCTTAAATTTAATTACCGAAACTAACACATAAACTGATTAAGTGATTAATCATCAAATGCAAGTGCACAAACATAATAACACCAAATTTATGTGGAAAACCCAATGAGGGAAAAACCATGGTAATTATTAACTCGCATTATAGAGAATATCAAAACCGATTACAAAAAGGCTCACTACCTAAGATAAGGACTCACTGTCGGAAATAAGGACTCACTATTCGAACTCACTGTCCATAGGGCTACAACCTAGAGGGATCACTACCACAGATATATAAAGAAGAGACAGAAGACTTGTTACAAAGAGACAACAATCCCAATGCAACGAAGATTCCACCATAATCACTAATGAACTCATTTAAATGATAGAGTTAGCCTTCTTCTCACTGCATCCAGAAACTAAGTGTTAAGATTTGCACCAAACAAACACACACTTAATTCACACACTTTAAAAATAGCATCAAAGTCGCATATTCTCTTTCACTTATCTTCCTTCTTTTCTTATGTACTGCCTTCATCACTTAGCACATCTTGTATTTATACTTTCTCCAATATTGAAAAGATACAAAGTCAGCCATCCAACTTGAAATTCAAATTAGGTCAGTGCCAAACATCCTAGGGTGCAATTAGAATGAGGACGACCCAAACACATGCTTCAACAGGACCCATAATAGATCCAACATGCTTCATCAATCTCAAAAATAGTGCTTGAAACATGTTCAGCCATACCAGTGTAAAAGACATAGATCAATTAAGCTCGATACTTCCAAATGCCAAAACCAACTTCAACAAAACTAGGGAAACAAAATTCTTGAACCATAAGACTTCAACAAAGAGAAATACAAACAAACAATAGTTATCCTAGACCTCAACCAACATACAACAAAACATAGTTCACAAGCATCAGAACAAACATTAAGCTTCTTTTAATATAATTTTCTCAATATCCTCAACATGTACAAACAACAACTAGTAGATAACCAGTTGACCAGTTGACATCAATGGCAACACTTCATTCTTCTTCCATTCTTGCAATATTCTCCCCCTTTGTCATTGATGGTGATACATGATATGAAAAACAATCAAAGACACCATACCTATTCTAAAAATACTTCTCAATATTTTTCTTTCCGCTTGTCCCCTTTTAGAAGATCATCATCCTCATTAATTTTCTTTTTCACATGCTCTCTCCCTTTTTTTTCTCTTTTTTTTACATGATTTCTCTCTCTCCCCCTTTGATATCAATGAAAAAGGAAAAATATATGTCCATTGAAACTTCCTTTGACATGAAAATAGAATATTCATAATGAAAATACTTAGAAAATATGCATTCTCCCCTTGACGGCAGGCACTAATGAACATTAGTCCAAAAGAGATAGAACTATGAATCCACCAGACTGATGGATCTCCAAATGCATCTTAGATTGTAAAAGGAGGGGAAATAATCCCCAACTTATCCCAGAGATACTCAAAAGTATCTTTAGGAAGAGCCTTTGTAAATATATCCACAATTAATCTTTTGTCGAAACATATTCAAGCTTGAATCCATTATCCATGACCTTCTCTCTTAAGAAATGATACCTAATAGATATATGTTTCATTCTTGAGTGCATCATAGTATTCTTCAAAATTTTAATTGCAATTGGGTTATTACAGAAGATAGGAATGGGATTGTCAAGTAGCATTGTGATATCTTTCAATGTCTATTTCATCCATAAAACTTGTGTACAAAACAATGCAATAACAACATACTCATCTTCAATAGTAGACAAAGAGACTAAATCTTTCTTTTTACTCAACCATGCCACCAATCTAAATCCAAGAAAGAATACAACACCACTTGTACTCTTTTTGTCATCTATACTTCCAGCCCAATCTACATCTGTATAAGCACTGAGTGTAAAATCAATATCTTTAGGATACCATAATCCATAATCAGAGTGCCTTTCAAATATCTAAATTTTCTTTTAACTACAATAACATGTATTTCCTTTAGAACTTCTTGAAATCTAGCTACAAGAAAAATTGCATGCATAATATTTGGTCTAGTAGCAATCAAATATAATAATCCACCAATCATATATCTATACTTTCTCTACTCAATCTTAGGTGAATCATTTTTTCCCAACTTCCATCCAGTTACCATAGGAGTAGTTACTGGTTTGGAACCATCCATCCCAAATTTTCTCAACATCTCTCTCACATATTTATATTGTGAAATAAAAATTCCTTTCTCTATTTGATTAATGTAGCCCAAGAAAGAAATTCATCTCACCAAACATAGACATTTCAGTTTCTTTCTGCATTTCTTCCACAAACCTCTTGCACATATTTTAATTTCCTCCAAAGATAATGTCATCAACATATACAACTACAATTAATATTTTTTCATTTTCAATCTTGAAATACAAATTATTGTCTATTGTACCTTTGTTAAATCCTTGTTGATTCAAATACTTATCTAACCTTGCATACCAGGCTCTAGGATCTTGTTTCAGACCATATAAATCTTTCTTCAATCTACACACCATATCCGGTTGATTTGTTAATTGAAATCCTTTTGATTATTCCATGTAAACATTTTCATCTAGTTCACCATTTGGAAATGCTAACTTGACATCCATTTGATATCTTCTTTGAAATATTTATAAGCAGCTAATGCCAAGAAAATCCTTATAGCTTCCATTCTTGCTATCGGGGAAAATGTCTTCTAAAAATCTATACCTTCCACTTGTGAGTAGCCTTTGCACACAAGCCTTACTTTATTTTTGAAAACTTTCCCATTCTCATTTAGCTTTTTTTTGAATACCCATTTTGATCCAATGATATTTTTGTTTTTCGATCTTAGTACCAATTTCGAAGTTTGATTCTTTTCAATCTACAAAAGTTCTTCTTTCATTGCTTTCTTCTAGTGTTCATCCTAACAGGCTTCACTTATTGATTTCAGCTCAATTTTAGATAATAAGAATAGATTTACTTTAGCAACAAATTTGCTTCTAGTCAACACACCTTTTGTCTTATCTCCAATAATCTGACTTTCTAAATAATTTCTATGTTCATATTTTGGTGTTCTAGGGGATATTATTGGAGCATCTTCTTCTCTTTCATTCTGCTCTTTCTACTCATCTCTATCTTGTTCTTCCAAAATTTCTTCAATTCTTTCACAGTCTTGTTGATTAGACACATATCCATTAATATCAACAAAATTATTCACTGTTTCATCAACCTTCACATTTGAACTTTCCATAATCTTCCTCAATATTTTGTTGAAACATCTGTATGCCTTTCTTTTAGTAGAGTAACCAAGAAATATTCCTTCATCACTTCTTGCATCAAATTTTACCAATGTTTCCTCATCTCTTCTGATATAGCATTTGCTTCTGAATACCTTGAAATATTTAATTGTCAGAATTCTTCTATGTCATAGCTCATAGGGAGTCTTTGTACTATTTTCTCTTGCCTGAACTTAGTTGAATACATACATAGTAGTGTGAATAGCCTCTTTCTAGTAAAATTCTAGTAATCCGGCTTCAGTGATAATTGACCTAGAAACTTCTTGAATTTTTCTATTTTTCCTTTCAACAACTTCATTTTGTTGAGGATTTCTCAAAGAAGATAATTGTCTATTTATTCCATGCACTTCAAAAAACATATTGAACTAATGGGAGGTGAATTCACCACCTCTATTAGATCTCAAGCATTTTATCTTCAAATTCATTACATTTTCAACAATATCCTTGAAGTCTTTGAATCTATCTAAAGCTTCTGATTTTTCTCTTAAAAATGTAACCCAAGTATATCTAGAATAATCATCAATTAAGAACATAAAGTACATTTCACCAAGTAGACTTCACACTCTCATGGGTCCACAAAGATCTGTATGAACCAAATCCAATAATATAGTAGTAGATTCTTCTCTTAATCTGTAATGATTTCTTGTCTGCTTCCCGAATTGGCAATTCCTGTAGATAGCATTTACAAGCTTTGTATTTCTCAGTATATCTCTCACAACTTGAACAATGTTAATTTTTCCAAGTTATCAAAATTCATGTCATACATTCTCTTGTGCCATAACCAACTGTCATTTATTTGAGTCATAAGACATTTTCCATCAACACCTTTAAGATAATAAATATTCCCTTCAAATTTATTTCATGTAGCAATCATTGTTATGGATCCTTTATGTATCTCACAGTTCTCATCCTTAAACACAGGATCATATCCCTTTCTGCACATTTGACCAATGCTTAACAAATTATGTCTTAAACCCTTAGCATAGTAGACATCATTAGTATGATGCTTTCCACCAAAACTTACTGAACCTATCCCACAAATTTAAGCACCAATATCATCTCCAAACATAACCAAACCTCCATCATATTTTTCAAGTTTCACAAACTTACTCTTG
The DNA here is from genome assembly GCA_007258455.2 of Sequoia sempervirens. Classification (NCBI taxonomy): domain Eukaryota; kingdom Viridiplantae; phylum Streptophyta; class Pinopsida; order Cupressales; family Cupressaceae; genus Sequoia; species Sequoia sempervirens. Next base: position 75,806 of record VDFB02036100.1, read on the forward strand.
TCACCAGTCATGTGATGTGAACAACCACTATCAACTACCCAAAAATTCTTTTCCTATTTAGCATGTAGGGAAGAGATATTAGTACCTTCATTTTTCTCCTTCTCATTCTCATTCTCATTCTCATTCTCTGGAGGACTTTCCTTTTACTATCTTTCTAAATTAGTAGAAGTAGGTTCATCTTTAATCACCAAGAACAAGCATTCATTGTCATCTGGATCTTCACATTTTGAATCTTCATCTGAAATACTAGCATTCTCATTAACATAGTATGCTCTATTAATCTTCTTTCCTTTCCTTTCTTTCTCATATCTTCGTTTATTCTTTTTAGCTCTTTTCAGAGACTTTGTAGCATAGTGACCAATTTCTCCACAACTAAAGCATTTAAAGGGAAATTTTCCTTCATACTTACAGAATCCTTTTCTCAATCTTCTTACAAATTTATCCTTGATTTCTTCAAAGTTTTCTTCATTTGAATCTTTAGTTTTTGTAGCTTTAAAAGCAGTTTCTATTTTTCCTCCACTTCTTATATTTGGCTTCCTCATTTCATAAGATGTCAAAAATCCTAACAACATATCCTTAGTACAAGTCTTACATTCTATAGTCTACTCAATGGCACTCACCTTTTCATTGTAAGCATCAGGAAGAGTTATGAGAATCCTCTTTACAATTATGGTTTCATCTATAGTGGCTCCAAGGGATCACATTCTAGCCACTACCTCATCCAATATTTGTACATAGGCTTTAAAATTCTCATCTTCTGACATATGTACATCAAATTGTGTTTCCAAATTATGTAATTTCACCTCTTTTACCCTTTCATCACCATCGTGCGCTCTTTCTAAAGCATCCTATAATTCCTTAGCTATCTTTAAATTCTAAACCTTGAACAACTCAGAATGTACCAAATTGTTCTTCAAGATGGACTTTTCCTTATTATTATCTTCATATGCTTTAATTTATTTAGGTGTACTTGGACCATTTGTAGGAGGACTGTAGGGATTCTTGTAAGATTTCTCTACATCAAATCCACAATACTCCAGATATTCTTCCATAAATACATTCCAAATCCCATAATTTGTTCCATCAAACCTCAAATAATCAAAGACCATTTTGTTAGCCATCCCAGACCTTCCTCAAGTAGTTAAGCTCTTCACCAAGGAACCAAGCTTTCATACCAATTGTTGGATAGGACAATTGAGAAGGGGGGTGATGCAGTTGTCACAAATTATAACTTTAAATTCAATTATTAGAACTAACAAATAAATTGATTAAGTGATTAACCATCAAATGCAAGTGCACAAACACAATAACACCATATTTACATGGAAAACCCAATGAGGGAAAATCCATGATGATGATTAACTAACACTATAGAGAATATCAAAACTGATTACAAAAAGGTTTACTACTTGAGATAAGGACTCACTATCTGAAATAAGGACTCACTATCCACAGGGCTACAACTTGGAGGGATCATTACCATAGAGATACAAAGAAGACAAAGGAGACTTATTACAGAGAGACAACAATCCCAATGCAACAAAGATTCCACCACAATCCGTAATCAACTTGCTTGAATGATAGAGTTAGCCTTCTACTCATTGCATCCATAAACTCACCATTAATCTTTGCACCAAACAACCACACACTTAACTCACACACTTTAAGAATAGCATCAAAGTCACGTCTACTCTTTCGCTTATCTTCCTTCTTTTCTTATGTATTTCCTTCATTGCTTAGCACATCTTGTATTTATACTTTCTCTAACCTTGAAAAGTTACAAATTTGGCTATTGAACTTCAAATTCAAATTAGGTCAGCATCAAACATCCTAGGGTGGAATTAGAATGAGGGTGACCCAAACACATGCTTCACCAGGTCCCATAATAGATCCAACATGCTTCATCAATCTCGAAAGTAGTGCTTGACACATAGTTGACCATACCAGTGTAAAATACATATATCAATTAAGCTTGGTACTTCCAAATACCAAAACCAATTGTTGGCGATCAAGATTTCACCCTTTAGACAAGTAAAACTTGTCTATCCTGTCACAACATGGAATCACTCTCTAGTTTGTGGGTAAAAAAATTGGGGAGAGAAAATCTCTAGAGTGGGTTGGTTCCCTTTCAACTAACCACCTAACCTATGTAATTTCAGGGGAAAACAAGTAGGGGGAAAAACTAAAAAACAAACACCTACAACTTAAGATGATTAGTCGAGAATTGAGATCTTTATTAAACTTAACTCACAACACTTCCTTGACAGCAATTAACTCTCATAAATTATCACAATTCTTTTAGTTCATTAGTACTTTGCATAAAGACTCTTAAAGAATAGAATACAATATGCAACTTGAACTTATTGCAACAACTTGACACTAACCACGACAATAGGACAAAGAATGACTCAAAAATCTGAATCACAACAAAGTCATACTATCACCATGAGATCATGACAAGAAGGAGACAAGGAGAATTTTTATGCTTTATTGCAAGTGGAGGAACAAGGAATCACAATCAGATCTAAAATTTGGTTTACAAAGCTTTCAAAATCACTAAGAAAGTAAGAAACTGAAAAATTTTGAACCCTAAGAAAAACAAGTTTTCTCAAATTTATAGACAAAGAGTGAACATGTGGTTTCAAAAATAGAAAAAATCCAGGTTGCCATCCTTCAAAAGGAAACTTCATCTACATTTTTGAGCTCCCTTAAAAAACCTAAAAAATAGTCTTCAAAACAACTTCAAATGGCCTCAAAAAGCTAGAAACTTTCTATCACCCAAAGTTGATCCAAAAAAGCACTCAAAATCTTGCTCCAACTGCAAAAAATTGAAAATAGAAACTCCCATTTTGCACCCTCTTTTCAAATCCGCCCAAGACTACACCTAGGAATAGAAAGTCCCAGTGTGAACTAAAGTGCACTATAAGCGCATTTAAAATAACAACTTAATCAAGAAATTTATAGAAACATTTCTTGATTAACGTTTTACATCTTGTAGTTTCTGAATTACAAAATGTTAAGGCCCTCCCTATTACATCTGATTTTTCCAATTTTGTCTTCAAATCTTCGATTTACCTCTTTTGATCTTTTTTTTTGAAAAATGGGTAAAAAATTTATTGAAGATCAGAAAGCAACATTACAAAGGAAGCAAAGGACTGAGGTCCCAAGGCAAAACAAGAGCAACGAACCAAACTAAGATAAAACAACCAACACCATCATCCATCACCATTCCCATCCCTATCTTCAGCAAGAATATTCATTAAATCAAGACAGAGCTCCTGAGGACCCAACTCCCACTCCTCAATTCTCCATCCCTCAGCATGCTCAGAAGCCCATTTCTCCAAAAAAATAAATTTCCCTATTCCACTCCCTTGGAATATGGACAAAACTCACTGTTTCCATCAATGAACTAACCCTCAAAATTTGTTGCACAACCCTAGCCAACTGCTAGCGGACTTCTGCCACTTTTCACTCAATAAGAAAATTGATCAAGATCTAGGAATCAGATTCACAAACAATCCTTCTCCATCCCAAAGCATGAGCTCTCTCAAGGGCGTCAATAATAGCCAACCCTTCCACCAGGTTGATGTTCTGTGTCCCTTCATAGATCGAAAAGAGGAAGATCATCAAGCCCAAAGAATCCCTACCAATCCCCCCAATACCAGCCAGTGCCGGATTGCCCCTTGAAGATCCATCAGTATTGATCTTCAAAACACCGAATGGGGGGAGTTTCCATTTGCCAACCCTATGAAATTTCTGCTTCTCTCACCATCCTCTCTTAGCCCTTGCCAAAGCCAATGACGACCCCTGAATCCCCAATCTCTCCACCAACTCTGTATCCCTTTTCACCAAAGGGAATTCCACTTCACACCTAGCTTCCATGATTTCCTAAACCATGCCCAATAATCTCTGCCAAATTTGTTGCACCAACCTTTGTTCTCCACGAAATATCCTTCGATTGCGTTCCAACCAAAATTTCCACAATAAGAAGATAGGCCCCACAAACCACACCTCCTGCAAAAAGGAGGCCACAGAAGGGGGCTGACCCATCCCCTGCCAAAATTCAATCAAGGATGAAGCATGAACACAATGAATTTTCCAAACACCCCACCAAAAATACCAAAGCTAGAGGGCAAAAGAGCAACAAAAAAATGAGTAGAGTCCTCCTCATTAGCCCCACACATAACACAAATAGAAGGACCCTGGAAACCTCTCTTCTTAATGTTATCCCAGATCAAACACTTATTCCAGGCCAGTATCCAAACAAAGCAATTACATTTTGGCCAAGAAAGCTTGTTTTAGACCTTCTTCCACCACTGAATTTCAGCCCTAGCCAACCTATGAGACAATAACACACTATAACTAGAGGCAACAGTATAGGTCCACTTAGGATTGGGGGACCAGGGAAGTAGGTCATCATCTCAGAGAGAGCTACATCTTCGACTGGAGAGGATACTTTGTAGCACAATACAATCCTCTTGCAAACCAACATCTAACCACTCATCAAGGGGCTTCCATTTGGCCACCTCCATCTGACCACAAAAGGAAAAGGACTTAAAATAACTCACCCACGACCAACCAGCCTCAAGAAATCTCTGAAAAATATTCAACAAGTTGGGAAATTAAGAGGTGATGGGAGGAATACCATCCTAAGAATCAGACTAGAACTGAACCTCTGTCCCCTTCTTGCAAATCCAAAATAATCCTTCCTTAATAAGCACAACCCCTTTTTTGAGGGTGCCCCATTTCGCTAAGCCTTTCCCCACAAGGGGTACATAGAAATATCAGGTTGAGGGATCCCCGGGAGATAATTCTGAGAAAGAACCCTGGCCCAACTCTTATCCTACTCGTTACACCAACGCCAATATAATTTTGTAGCCAGAGCCTCCCTAGTCAATGTTGATTGCCTCAAACCTAGTCCACCATATTGTTTTTGACTACAAACAACCTCCCATCTAACCAGACTCCATTTGGAGGACTCCAAGCAACCAACCCATAAAAATTGTCTTGCCACTGAATCAAGGTCCTTGAGAAAGCCCATAGGGGCAACCTAGGGCATGCATCTATAAATGGGTAGAGCCTGCACCACTGACTTAATCAACTAGACACAACCAGCAAAGGATAACCATCAATGATTCCAGTGATTAACTTTCAGCTGAAATTTATCCAAAATAATCTACCAAGACTCCCTAGGCAGTCTACACACCGAGATAGGAATACCAAGGTAAGTCAATGGGAGAGTCCAGATCAGAAATTTCAAAGTTTGGGTAATCCTCTGCTAAATGGGGCCCAGAGTGTTGAAAGAGAAAATGGAAGACTTTCCCTCATTAATATGTTGACCAGAGGAAACTAGGTAAACATCCAGCAGTCTTCGTAAATTAGAAGCCTCTCGCATTGTAGCCATCCCCATCAAAGTGGTATCATCCACAAATTGTAAGTGAGTTTTCGAAGGTAAGGTGCCACCACACCTCCAACCCTGAATGAGACTAGACTCCACACTCCGTTTAATCCATCTCCCCAAACCTTTAGCCAAAAGAATAAACAAGTAAGGGGAAATAGGGTCTCCCTGACAAAGCCCCCTATAAGTACCAAATAAATCAGAGTGACTCCCATTGATAAGCACAGAGAAAGAGACTAAAGTAACACAACTCAAAACCCATTGAATCCATTTTTCAACAAAACTGAAAGCACCAAGAACGTGCTGAAGGTAGGACCACCTAACTTTGTCATATGCTTTAGCCATGTCCAATTTGATAAACATCACTTTTTCTTTAGAGCTGGCCATAGAATGGATGACCTCTGTTGTAATAACAATCCCATCCATAATTTTCCTACCAGCTACAAAACCACTTTGTTCCTCGGAGATCAGCTCCTCAAGCCCCTTTTTCAACCTGTCAGCAATAAGTTTAGAAATAATTTTATAAATTACATTGCATAAAGAATGGGCCGAAATTGGATTAACCTATTTTCCCCCTCACTCTTGGGAATAAGAGCCAGAAAGGTATAATTTAGAGCCCTTAGCATCTTCTTATTTTGTTGAGATTCTTGAACCACTGCCAGGAGGTCAAGTTTGATGATATCCCAAAATTCTTGAAAAAAATCGATCAAGAAGCCATCTAGACCAGGCACCTTCCCTTTCTTTATATTGAAAACAATCCCTTCAAGCTCTTCAAACGATATATCACTCATGAGTTGTTGATTCAATTCTCTAGACACGAGAGAGGGGATACAAGAAAGAATCTGTGCTTCCTCTGGAGACCCCCCTTACGAGTCCTCCCTAAAAAGAGATTCAAAATACTACACTGCCTCCCTTGAGATTTTCGAGGAGGAAAGATGGTCTCCCCTATCATTCACTAGACCAGAGATAGAATTACCATGTCACCTAGCTTTCACTGAATTGAAGAAGAAAGCTCTATTTTTATCCCCTTCCTGAATCTACTCAATGTGAGCCTTCTATTTCCAATACATTTCCTCTCGTAGCTCCCATTCTTCAAGGATTTTCATAGCCCAAGCCTCATCCTAAAGCAACTCAACCATCACCCCATCCTCCCTTAACCTCCTTGTGATACCATCCAAATTTGCCTGAGCCATCGCCTTTGCATGGAAGACATTCCCAAAGTACTGACAATTCCACTGCTTGAGCTGATATTTAACATATTGAAGTAACTTAGCAAATGAATACATTGTGGTGCCATAAGCTGGTCTACTATTCTTCCACCAGTCAGTCACAAAAGCATTCAAAGAAGGGTCCCACAACCACATGAGTTGGAACCTAAAAGAGGGCATACAAGGCATACGATTTGACTCAGTAGCAAGCTTAATAGGCCATTGGTCTGATCCTCTCCAATCCAAGATCTCTGAGCAAGATGACCACATCCCTTCAACCCAGTAACAGGAAACCATAAAGTGATTTAATCTTTCTGCAATGTCAAAATCACCAACCCGATGATTGTTCCAGGTGAACTGACCATTGCTGGGTTTGATATCAACAAGATTCAAGTTATTGATATTGTCACGAAGCAGCAACATAGAGGGCTCCATCCTTCCAGTACCACCATGCTTCTCAACCAACTCACAAATAGCATTGAAATCTCCAACCAAAATCCATGGATGAAAAGGCGTCATGCTACAGATAAGCTTGATATGGGACCACATACCTTGTTTACCCCAAAAATACATAGGAGGATATATATTAGAAAAGAGAATGACTTCCCCTATCTCAAAACTAGTAGCAATCATAGACATAGAGGATTTAGAAGATATCCACCAAAGAGGTCAGATCCTCTGTGGATTCCATAAACATGCTAGACCCCCAAAAGCTCCATGAGCTCCAACGCACTAGCACTCCCCACTCCTCCACAACTTAGGTGCCAAGCCTTGCATATTCTCAACATATAACTTAGTCTCCTGCAAAAAGAAGACATGAGGACCTTGACTTCTAACTAAATCATGAACCACTTTTTTTCTAGGGCCATTGTTGAAGCCCCGTACATTCCATGAAAGAACAATCATTTCAAGGGGCTTGAAAAAGGAGAATCCAGAGTCTTTACTGACCCTGACTCCACCAAATTCTCGCCTGCCAATTTAATCTTTTCCACATCCTTTTTTCTGCCAGGTTTAGCAAATTTCTCTACCCCGCCCTTCTTAATATCCTTCTGCATGATGCCCAATTTTGGAGGAGGCTTGGTCTTCTTAGCTGGGTCCGAACTAGTGTTCTACCCAAGAAGAGAAGAATCCTCACCTACTATTGGAACAACGGTCGAGGGGGCCTACACCTCTGAAACCACCATCTGTTGATCAACTTCCATGTGTAGACAAACATCCCTTTCTGGATCCATAGAAGAATCAAGAACAAGATCCTCCTGAGCTAAGCCCTCAAGCCCCTGATCCAAGTTGATCAAACTTGGGTTCACCTCCTGTTGGTTGAGCCCATCCAAAACCTCAAATATGTTAAAGGTACCTTCATCTTGCCTTTCTTTAAAAGGCCTCTTTTTACCCCTGTTCTGATTTCGAGCCTTGACCGGAGCAAAACCATTAGAAGCACCTAGCTCATCAAGAGAAATTCTCTTCCCCTTATATGTTCCAGGAAGATTGCTAGCAGGTTGTGAAGGCTGGGACTCCACAGGCTTATACCTTGGACATCTTCAATACAAATGGCCATATTCTCGACAAAGCCGACAATGAAAAGGAAGAGTTTCATAGTCCAAATGTTGCATCCAAGAATAAGAGCCCACACACATATCTATTGCATCGGGCAAAGGTCTACTTAGATCAATCTCAACACAAATGCGTGCAAAAGTCATTACCTTTTTACCCAAAGTCTACGATGAAGTCCCAACTGGTTTTCCAAGCACCAAGGCCAATAGGTGTAACACATCCTCTTGAAAACATTCCAGTGGGAACCGCGGTAAATGAACCCACACCGAGACATGATTTGGAAGCTCCTCAGCGGGGTTAAAACCTACATGCCATGGCTTCATAAACAACCCTACCTTATTATGAAAATAAGGGACTCCCTCAAATACCCTATTGCAATCAGCAATGCAATTAAAAGTAACCATGAAATAATTGTTCGCCAACAACATTATCTCCATTTCCCCCTCTGGCTCCCATGTCCTCTAGGCCCAAACCTCCAAAAATTGCAAGGAAACCCTCATCCCAAAAACTTACAATATAAGGAGTGATTTGAATAATACTAAACATCTTCAACAATCATTTCAGACGGAACAACCAGTTTTGGCCTCTCTTTGCACCTCTCAAGACAATCGTTAATCTTCATGATTCGCGCACCATTATACAACCCTGTATCAGCAATCCCAGTATTCAGAGCAAATAGGTTGTTATCAAAGGTCTTCATCCCTTGACTTGAAAATTTTGAGCCTATTGCTACCTGAAAGTCCAAGTTAGGGCACCCCATTGACATCTCACCCTTTGAGAATGCCATCATGCCCTAAGACAATAAGCACAATCCCTAAACAAAAATGGGTGGGAGAATCCTCCCCACACCCTTCCTCCTTGCTCCACACCAGCACCTGCACCACAAACCCTTCCCACCCACAGAGCAGGAAGAAGATACAAACCAAGCAGAATGAGATCAGCCCGCTCACACCCTATGGACCACCAAACAACCCCACACCCCCACCGATTACCACCACCCCGCACTTAGACCACAACAGATCCTACCACCAAAATGAACATCCAACACCAGGCACAAAGGAAACCCTTATAGAAAGAAGAGACAAGCTTGAAGTATTCCACACGCCCCAGGACATAGCTCAGACTAAAAAGGAAACCAAACCCCTAGCCATGCATGAAGACACCCCCGATACAACACAGAGCCAACAAAAATCCACCACAAGCTAGGGCGTGGATGCCCTAGCTCGGCTCTTGAAAACACAATCCCGAGTCATCTTCATCTATTTTCCTCTTACCTCTTTTGATCTTCAGTTATATTGATTTTTATATTTAATGTTTTGCAAAAATCAATATTGATCTTCAATTATATTGATTTTTTCCTTCAAATCTTTGATTTACCTCTTTTGATCTTTAGTTATATTGATTTTTTCATTTAATGTTTTGAAAAAATCAATATATTTCATATGCAAGAATCCTTTACATGATTGATTTTTATAAAAAATTTCCCCTCATTCACTTAGGCAACAAAAAAAATAAAATTGATGACCTAGAGTCATTGTTTGATTTTTGAAGGCAATTAGGCATGAAATTTTCTAGGGAAAAAAGAAATCACATAGGGTTAATCCTAATAGGCCCTATGCATACATATGTTTTATTTTCTTAAAAATAAAAGTAAAAAATATAAGCCATAGGCTTATCATCCTAGGCAAAGGAAATATGTAATAAAATTTTATGGGGTCGATTAATAGGGGAAAACCCTAATACACAAAAAGCTTTGGAAACATTGTATCAGCTGATCATTTGCATTGTAGGCCTTTAGTGAATGTTGTGGCTCTATTGCACCACCATGGAATGATTTATGGTTTCGCTTTGTAGCCTCTTCTTGAGATTCTCCTCCTTCAAATCTTAGATGCATTTGATCCTTCTCCCTCATGGTAAGCTTTTGGCTCTATTTTTGTTCATTCACTAGCTTATTTGCTGAGAAATGAGGCCTCTAGAGGCTATGGCTGTCATGGTTTTTGATGCATTTTTTCTTTGTTTGTGGTGTTGACGCCTTCACCATTCTTTATGGGCGACTATGGATATTATTTTGAGTCACTTGTGGGGCTTTGGTTGCGGCTTCCCATCGATCTTTTCCATAGATATATGAAGGTAAGCCTTCATTTTTTCCATTTCACTGCATATTACTTCAAGATAAAGCTTTGTTAAGTTTTCCTCTGTAGAAAATGTGAATTTCTTGTGGGTTTTAGCTCAACCATTTACATAGGCCACGACCACTATGCATTTCTTCCTCCTCTATCGAATGAAAACCATGAGGGCTTGGCCCTTGTCATGCACACAAACACATCCGAAATGAAACTCTCCCTTTTTTTGTGGGTTTTGACACCTCAAGACTGTGGCCTATAGCTTTCACTCCATAGTTTTGAAGATATGAAGACTAAGGGTTTGAACCCTTATCATCTTCCTTTGCACTTGTACTTTGATTTCGAAACCCTAAATGGGTATTATGGATCATGAAAATAGAAATTTGGCCTCTCTAGGCCACTGGCTTGTGAATGATAATCAGGGTTTTTACATTTCTTAATGAACTTGACTTAAGCTCTATTTTGCATTCTGGAAACATCACACTAAAAGGGGTTTGTTTCAAAACTCGAGTTGACCCATATGAGTGCATATTTCCCTTTTACATTCTACCTTGACATGACACCATTGTATTTACATATCTCATCTAGAAACATGGTTTTGTGCTTGGCTCCCTGTAGCATAAATACATGATTTTAAGAAGATGATAAGACATCATTACTACTCTTATCAATTTTGTAGCTTCACTTAAAGAAAATTCAGATTTGCTTCATCTTTTGTTTTTTGTTTACATAATAAAAGTTTTATTCACTTGATTGCATTTATTAAATGCACTTGAAAATCTCAAAATGTTCTTCACTTTTACATTTCAAAATGAGACAACATCACTTAGCATCCTAGAAACATTCTTTGTAAAGGATTTGTTTTACTTCAATGATGCTTCTCAATGCTTCATTTGTAGACATTTATCATGGCTTCAAGGCATTTCAATGTTCTAGAACAAACACATTCCACTCCTTTTCCACATTCTTATGTATCATTTTATGTTTCATGCAAACATGAAATCAGACTTTTCCTCTCATAATGATGATACCAGAATACTAAAACAAGTTCAAAATTCACACATTACCTCCATAGTACATATTGCATTTGTTTCACCATGTCATTTTACATCCATTCTCTACCTTCAATAACCCACTTTCAGCCACTTGTCACTTTGTCACCAATGGAGCCAACCTCTCTTCTATAATCTTTATGCATTTTTATCTCTTGAATAACAACACCATGGAATATTTTGAAATATGAAGCACTCTATTATGATTTTATGGAACTTTTAATTTGCTTTAGCTGTAATTGATGATTTATAAAGAAGGTATTATGTATGCCTATTCCTTATCACATTATGAGATCATGCACTTTAATAGTTAATCACTCATGATCTTCAATTCATTGCACTTTGAGAGTTGGCTATCTTGAATGGTCAACTATTTGAGTCCTTTTCGCACCTTACGATGCATTCATTTGATGGATGCCTTTCCTTGAACATTTTGGATATGTTTCTTCATTAGCCCCTCTTTGGATTCTTGGGGAATAGCATGTCGGGTTTCAAACCTTGTGGGAGCCCATTTTACACCACATGCTTTATGATTTTCTATCTGGATCATTAGCATGGCTTTTCCTATACTTGCACATGGAAACAAACAATGTTAGATAAAAACAATATATTATTTTTATGTTTCCTTTTTTGGCTTTTGTCACACTTCTTGCTCTTGCTCAGTTGTTTCAATGTATCATTAGCAACATTCTCCATTATTGTTGATAATTCACATAGGAATGTTCATAGTTAGAGCTCTAACAACTTTTGATAACTCTTGTAGGTCTATCAAGATCTCGGGAACAAGGATGGTGCACCATTCTATAATCAACTTGAAGACTTATAGGCAGTGATGATTATGTTCTTTCTTATGTGTCTTATTTCCTTTCATCTTCCATAGTGTAGAATGTTCATGTTGATACATTGTCATAGCTACACCCATAACTTGTGTAGGAAACTTGGTTCTTTATTACCCAATGAATATAAATACAACATTCAAGAAACACTTGTTCAATTCTATACTTTTATCCTTTATGTAAAACAATGTTTGAACATTGTAATTGAATGTCAGAATGAAAGCATCTCTTTTCCATTTCATGCGATACTTAATGTTGTAATTGATATCAGACAATTTAAACACATTGCATTTTAAAATACATAATAGCTCAAATACTTCTAATGGTTAAACATCTACAGAGATAAATTAAAATTCCTACCGTAAAATGAATCTTTGAACAAATTCGCTTCGTCAAATTGAGTTGTAGTGAAAATTTGATTACACTAACTTCAACAGAACTAGGGTAACACAACTCTTGAACCATAAGACTTCAAAAAAGAGAAATATAGACCAACAAAAATTCTCCCAGACTTCAATCAACATACAACAAAACATAGTTCACAAGCACTTGAACCAACAACCTTCTTTTAATACAATTTTCTCAATATCCTCGACATGTACAAATGAAAACTAGTAGATAACTAGTTGACTGGTCGACATGAATGAAAACACTTCATTCTTCTTCCATTCTTGCAATAAGGAACATTTTGAGGAATAAAGGATTTCCAATCATTCCTGATCTAGCTATGAAATTCTTATTGATGGAAGTGAATTGGGTGAATGAGTGTCCAAGTGGGTCACCATGTTATAGGAATATGATATTGAAATTTAGCCAATGAAACTAGTGAGAGGGCAATCTTTGATGAGGATGATGGCTAGAACAGGCCTCAAAATTGTAGCACATTAATACCATCTCAAAGAAGTCTCACCTAAAGAATGGTATGATGACTTGGTTTACTACTTACTCAACCAAAAGTGTTTTGATAACTTTAATCTAGTGCAATGAAGAGTATTATGCTTGAAGAGTGCTAGCTACATGCTTAAGGGGGAAATTTTGTACAAAAGGAATCATGAAGGGGTATATCTTTGATGCCTTGGAAAGGAGGAAGCTACCCGAGTTATGGATGAACTTCATGATAGGTATGGAATAGGTGATGGATCTGGTATGGCCACTACAACTTGAATCATGTGTGCTAGATACTATTGGCCAACTATATTTGAAGATGCATACAATCATGTGAGGGATTTTCATATTTTGTGAACCTCTACCACTAGGGAGAAGAATGTTGCTTTGCCATTATAGCCAGTGATTGAGGTAAGATCATTCACATAGTGGGGGTTGGACTTCATTGGTCCTATCAACCCACCATCTTCAGTCAAACATAGGTATGTTTTAACTGCTACTGATGACTTTAATAGGTATACTAAAGAAATTCCTTGCAAGAAATGTACAACAGAGGTAGTGATAAATTTCCTTGAAGCTTGGATTATTAATCATTTTTTATGTTCTTTTGTTGTTGCATGTGATAATGGTCTTTCCTTTGCATCATTAAAAAAAAAATTGGATGGGCATTTGATCATGGGATAATTATTAAGTTTTCCTCTAATTATTATCCCAAGGGAAATGGCTTAGCAGAATCCACCAATAATAATCTTCTTATTGTCATTCGTAAGTTAATTGATAAAACTCCAAGAGAATGGAACACTCAACTAAGATTTTCCATGTGGGTAGACCACACCTGATAAAAAGCTTCACTAGGTACCTCCCCCTACCACCTAGTTTATGGACTTGATCTTGTGTTTCCCATTCAATTGAGAATCCCTACTCTCCAATTTATTAATCAGTATTATGAGGAAGGGGAGAATTTAGAGGTCCGCCTAGCTGAATTGTTACAACTGGAGGAGAAAAGAGTTGAAGAATTAGAAAATTTTTCCAAGCATTAGGGTATTGTCAAGAGATGGTTTGATCGTAGAACCAAATTTAGAGCCTTCAAGATTTTTGATCTAGTTTTGTATTGGGATAAGGCACATGAAAAGAAATGGGAACAAGGTAAATTCAACAAGCTATGGCTTGGCCCCTTTCAGATTTATGAAGTCCTAGGAGATAATGCTTTCCATCTTAAAACCCTCACTAGAGATGATGTCCCATTGCTAGTCAATGGGAAATATTTATAGCATTACTTCCTTGCTTGAGCTGTTTCAACTCATCCTTGTAAATAGTTAGTTTAGGTTTTTTATTTCTTTTGGTTTGTTTTGGTTTGGTTTTCTTTTTCTTTTCTTTTGGTTAGTGTAGGTTGGTTTTCTTTTCTTTGCTTTGGTTATGGGGTCTTCCTAGCCTTTTGGTTAGGGAGTGTTTTATTTTCACAATAATCATTTATCTGGGTTTTCTCTAAGTATTTCTTTGACAAAGTCTAATCACTTTTCTAGAAGCGATGGTGAAATTCCTCCATTTAGTGTCACATGTCCTAAACATATGAAGTGGATAAGTCATTGAATTGAATTAGTTCCTAAATGTGCTTGAATCTTATATTTCACACACATCTTAAGAATCCTGAGGTTATTGTTAAGATCCTTGTGAGGTCTTGTTTTAAGTGAAAAATATTATATTTCTTCTTTAGAACCACTGTGATTCTCAACCCTGAGTGTGAGCTTCATTGTTCATAGGTTAAAAAAAAAGATCAAAGAAATCAGAAGAAAAGAAAAAAGAAATGAAAATATTGAATATCAAAGAAAATTCAACTTCTTAGGAGGATCTAAATATCTCTACCAGGGCTATGGATGCCTAGTTGGTAGTAGAGCTATGTTCAGGAGAATCACAACAATAAACTTGTTGGTGCTATGGATGCGTAACTCGTCGAGAGGCTCTGTCCAGGTTGCTTTTAGAGTTAGAATCTTTCATTCAACATAGCTTAACTTGACTAAACTTTGTTCTTGTAGTGGCCGAGGGAGGGAAATTAATACATCTGCACACACTTAGATTTCCAACATACGAAGGGCCAACTTGTTCATTGATTTTGAACCTTTAGTTTATTGGTTGACCTAATGTGAGGATACAAACCAAAGATTCTGGGTTATTGATTCCAGTTTGTCATTTAAATGCTCTAGAGCATTTTCCCAGCGAAGTCACCATTTGTTGTGCAATTTTCACACACATGCCCCACTAGAGGTGGGGACCATCTTTTCTTTTCTTTTCTTTCTTGCTTTTTCTTTAGGCTTTACCTTTTCCACTTAAGGGAGGGGTTGCTTGTTTCTTGGTTCACTTCACTTGGTTGGGTTTTAAGGTTTAATCTACACTTCAAGTGTTTTGATTTGTAGCATTTCAATCTTTGGTGATGTCTCAAACTTGAAGTTTTCATGAAATTTTCACTAAGGCATCAAAATGTGCAAGTTTGGGAAGGTTTCATGAAAGTATGCCTTATTCAGATTTTCTCAAAGGAATTAGCTATCGCTAAATATTCCTGTCGATGGTTTGTCTAAGGATTATTTTGTGAGAATTCACCCTAACCATAGTTTCAATATGTACTATACCTTTGCTAAGTCCACCTCCTAGTGAATTCTCTGAGACTTTTGACTTTCACTAAAATCCCTGAGATGTCAATTTTCCCAGAATTCATAATGGCCTTGAATCACTGAAATTTGATGGATGGTCTTGTTAGTGCATTTGACTCTGACAATTAGGATACTTGGTTATTAATGCTACTTTGGGCACAATTTAAAAGGTCTTTTGCATCCCATTTTCATTGTTTATCGATTATTGCCTCTATGGAGTGCTTGGTCTCTTTGGCATTGTGAGGATAGGCGATTTATGGATTGGTGCTTGGATTTCCAGCTAGGTTTTTCTCAAAGCAGGAATTTGGGCGTTAGTGTCTTTTTTATTCTAAGTTTAAATGTACGTTATTTGTAATTACAATTTTTTCAATGAAGTTTGTTATTTCCTTGGTGATTTAATGGTGCTTTCAATGATATCTTCATTTTGATTGCTATTTAATTGATGGTTATTATTCGAGCTTTCTTATTTATTCATGTTTGACTTTATTGATCGTAGATTCCTTTGAGTGATGAATGTGTGATTTTCCCTTAGGCTTCTTGTAGTTTCTTTAGTTTTCACTTTGAGTTCAAGAAAATTAGGGCATCATTCTGAACTAGGGTTCTTTGAGTTGGCATCAACCAAAAATTAGGGCATCCATGGTAAAGCTATGGTTTTGGATTTGAAGTGCATTTCATCATATGTGTGATGTGCATCTGTGCTTAAATACTGATTTCTTGCAATGCTTCAGGCACAAGGATCAAAATCATAAAAAACTAGTCGTTGATTTACCCTACTTCGTATTTAAATAATTTGTTCATAGTAAGCTTGGTGTTGATTTATATTTTATTTTATTTACATAGTGAGCATTCAAGTTGATATTCTAACTCACGAGTAGAGAAATATTGAATTTGAATCAAACTTCGAGTCGTTAACTTTTTCGAATCCGTGACATTTGAAAGATGTATCAAGTGAAAACTTTTCCAAAATCCATTCTTGAGGGATTCCCCAAGAGTTCTATCTTTTGTAGAATATAGGCACAAATTCCCTAAGCCTTAATCTATTCACTAAAATCATAAGGTGCCAGATTTTCTTGAATCCCTGGTGGCTAAAAATATCCAAAGTTGTGTGGTGCACTAAAAATATTTAAGTTGAATCTTGAAATTGATAAATGATGAATCTTCATAGGGTTAAGATGTTTAATGTTAGGGTTTTTGCTAACTATTTGATGTTTCAATAAAATCTACCTAAGGGAAAATTTTCTGAAATCCCTGCACTACGAAAATCCATGAAAGAGTAAAAAACCTGAGATGTGTTTAAAACTTGATTTTAATGGTTGTAACCTAGTTTTAATGATCATGATGGTGAGAGGATGAATTTATATATTGTATATGTATTTTCATGATAAATTCAATGATGCAATTTAGTGATGTTAGTAAATTTTATTTAAGATCTTGGTAATTATGGTCTTTTATTAGATGCAAGGTGAATCTAGCCAAAGCATAGATTCTAAAGCAAAATCAGTTGAGCCAATTAAGGAAGCCCCCCTAACTAGAGTTGAAAAGACGAAGTATTATTTCAAGGGTATAAAGCTAGAATCAAATATTTATTAAGCATGGGGGAAAATAAGTGACACCAACATGGGCCATGTGGATTATGATGACTTCAAACATGAGATGTTTGGTGATGCACAAACCCTTCTTGCAAAGGTCATTACTCACATAGGGTTAGGTTAGGCTATTGGATTTCCACCCTCTGTATAGTGCCCAAAACTTGTTATGGAATGTGCCAGGAATTATGACTTAGATAAAAGTGTAATTGTTGGCCTTCAAGGAAGAATAATGGAAAACCTTAAACTGAGGAGTTCATAGCTGGCACATTCAACATTGGTTCCCATTATAATCTAGTGAAGATAAATGTAAAATAGGTTGAAGACTTTTATCAGAAAGATCCCCCTAGGCATTTAGAAATTATGAATAGTGATTGGATTGAAAAACCAAAGTCACATTACTCCAAATTTCATAAACAATTATACAGAGTAGACTTCAAGCAAGAGTATAATGGCATTATTACTCTTTTGGGTAGGGTTATAGGATTGGATAAGGCATTCATGTTCAAGGAATGGATGTTCTATGTAATTTAACAAATTGTAAAAGGAGTACATTATCATTGGGTTGGCATCATTAGTGATAATTTGGACATGCAATTGAAAAGTGTGCAAGACACAAAGAAATTCATAATGACTCTTGGTGTAATTAATTATTTAATTACACTTTAGCATAAGTTTACTTGGGCATATTTTATTTCCTAGGTTAATTATTATCCTTATCTAGTTGAGCTGTATTTTTGCTCAAGATAAGATTAGGGTTGTGCATGATTGCCTTTTCGAAGGCTTTTGTATTATTTGTAAAACAATTACTTTCAATAATCATTATTCTAGTTTTTTGCTTGCACATTTTTTCTCTAAGGGTTTATAGAAGATCTCTTCTTTTTTGTTCTAAATATTTGTTGCATGTGATAGGTGATTGCTTGCAGGTGATTCTTGGGGACTGCGAAGTTGGTTTTTCAACTTCTATATGGGATCAGAGCTACAGATTCATGGCTGGCTATTTGTGATTTGAAGATATTCTCTCATAGAATTTTCATCTGTGTAAGGGTTTAAAGCCAGGCTATTTTTTTGTGGATCTCAGGGTACATAATTTTTCTTTACATTTTGGGCCAAACAGATGTCACCATCGCGATCAAAGCATCCAAAACCCCCAAAAATGCCTTTTATTTCATCGATTTTGGCAAAAGTTGAAAAAAAAGGAAAAAAATTTAGCCCCAAGGCTATACAACCCTAGGGCACGTAGATTGAGGTCAAAATTTCAAAAAAAAAAAAAATATATATATATAAATATAAAAAAGTGGTCAAAAGTCACTACGGCCAGTTTTAAACCCTCTGCCACTCGATCTCCACCGGGCAACCACCGCTCCCACCGCTAGTAGCGGCGAACTCTGGAGGAGCCGCTCACTCTTCCACCAGTTGAGTTCTAGCCCCACGAGTGTTTCACTTCAGCCTACGGTCTTATCGAGGTCCAAACCCCCAAGCTCAACCCCCACTAGACTCAGCCCCTGCGCCAGGGTCACATTCGTGATGGGCCACATTGCATCTCTCCATTTTTTTCCTAGCTCTCAATGGAGGTTTTATGAGTGACCGAGGGTTGTGATAGAAGGTGCTAAATTTTTGCTCCTTGTTAGTGCTGCAAAGGCTTTTTTATAGGGCTTATTTTATTTGGTGTGTAACTTAGGCAAACAGAGGCCTTTTTCGAAAACAAGATATTGTCAAAAAGCTGATTCGATGCTCTTCGCAGTGGTGGAGGTTTGATTTCCTGATTTTGCATTTTTTATGCCTTTTTTGCCTATCAAAGCCAGAAGTTGTTTTCACTCTGGGAGGCATAACTTTTGCATCCTGACTCCATTTTTTGAAAGCAAATAGGCATTGGAAAGCTGGTTCAGTTCTCTACACAAATCTTAGACCTATTTTTAAAGATTTTTTTACCTGGTATCTGATATTCCTATTTGATCTCAACCTTTACCTTTTCAATTATTTTCTTGGGAAGTGTGCAATTAGGCTATTTTTTTGAGACCGGTGAGCATTGTTATTTTATTTGAGAGTATATATTTCTATTTTTTGTCATGGATACACATAACATTGTACCCCTTACTCCATTCAACTATTTTGGTTGGAAAAAACAAATGGAGATTCACTTGAAACACAAAGTGTTGTATAAGGTAACCATGGGTACAAAATTTGAACCTACAAGTGCTACTAAAAAGAGAAAATGGTTTAATAGGTATGATGAAGCTTATGGTACATTATTTTTGTCTCTTTCATCTGACCTTCTTTTTCATATTGAGTCTTGTACTACACCCAATGAGATCTAGACTACTTTAGAGTCTTTGTTTGGGAAGCATGATACTATGAGAGGGTTTCAGTTAGAGAATGAACTTATTGGCTTAAATACTAAGGATTTTGATAGCATCCAAGAGTTTTTCACCAAACTCAAATCTCTTAGATTGCAGTTGTCACAGTGTGGTGTTTAGAAAGAAGACTCTTAGTTGATATTGTCCATTCTTTCTAAGCTTGGACCAGATTATTCAGTTTTTGTATCTACCTTTTATGCCACTAGGGATGCACTTGGTATGAGATTCACTATGCCATCTCCTGATGACTTTTCTTCATCTCTCACTAGATAGCAAGCTAAGTTAGCTAGCATGGGCATGGTGAAACCTTCTTCCTCATTACAGGAACTTATTGCATCAGAGGAGCCCAGAGATCAGAAGGCTTCTACAGGAAAAGGAAAGAAACAAAAAAAAAAGGATTCCAAACCTCATGAGCAATAGAACGAGTCCTTAGATTCATCCTCCTCTTATAAGGGGAAATAATCTAGGAAGGAGAAGACTACATGTGCATATTGAAAGAGGGAAGGACATGCAAAACATAATTGTTACAAGGACATTGATGAGCTGAAACATCTTCTTCAGAAACATTAGATTGATTTTCCTTCTAGGATGTCTGCATCATCTTCTTCTCCTCATTCTTCTTCTTCAGAACAACATCACAGGGGCATAGCTGGTTTACATACTTCATCAGATATGAAGGGACATGCTCTTTGTGCTTCTTTAGGTATTGGATTAGGGAGATGGCTTCTAGATTCAAGAGCATCTCATCATATGGCATATTCACAACTATGTTCACTTCCTTTGAGCCTTGCACTATGTCTCCCATTTTGATGGGAAACAACACTTACATGAGTGTTATAGGGAAGGGGTCTATTAGTTTTGGGGACCACTCCTTTCAGGATGTCTTGTGTGTCCCTCACTTGACAAACAACCTTCTTTCCATCTATTAGATCACACATGGAGGCACTAGGAGATATGTGGAGTTCACACCTGATTCGGTTATCATCAGAGACTTGGAGAGTAGAGCAGTTATTGCTACTGGGATAGTGGATCATTCATCTCGTTGTATTCCTTCACCAATTTTGCTATTGATGGTGCTTTTGTTCCTACAGTTGTTCCTCACACTTCTAGTGTGCATCTCATTCAAAGGAGAGATTTTGCTTCTTGAACATTGGTGTTCTCACTTTGGATCTTGTTCTTGAGCCTTCCCTTCCATCTCCTCCACCTCCTGTTGCTATTGTTCTGGCTGATGTGGCTTCTTCTATTTTAGTGTAACAGGATCCTGTTGATCATCCATCTTTGGAGGTTTCTATTCAGTCTTCACCTACTTTGACTTCTTCATTGGTTGAGGTCACACCTACTTCTATGGAGACATCTTGGGCTAAACCTATTCCACCTTTAGAGATTGCTTTCATTCGGCCTCTTCCCTCTCACTTCTTTCAGGAGATGTAGTTTCTTCAGTTCTTTTGGAGTTACTTCATTCTAGGGGGGATCTATGGTCTCTTTCTTCCTCTCTTATGGGGGGGTTCTTTCATGTATCTTTATGATGAATGGTGTCCTTGGGGCATCTTATGGATTTCTCCATCTTTCATCACTTAGTTAGTTTTCATTCTATTTTTTGGAGGAGTTTTGTTCCTATGTGGTTTTCTCCTTTACCCCGTCTGATTTAGTTTGCATTGCATTTATAAATGAGTACCTGATTAGGCTTTGTTTCTAGGACTCATCTCTTGCATAATAATTTTATTCTCCCTAAGTTGCACTTATGGGGTGGTGTTGGTGTAATTAATTATTTAATTACACTTTAGCATAAGTTTACTTAGGCTTATTTTATTTCCTAGGTTAATTATTATCCTTATCTAGTTGAGTTGTCTTTTTGCTCAAGATAAGATTGGGGTTGTGCATGATTTCATTTTCGAAGGATTTTGTATTATTTGTAAAAAAATTACTTTCAATAATCATTATTTTGGTTTTTTGCTTGCACATTTTTGCTCCAAGGGTTTACAAAACATCTCTTCCTTTTTGTTCTGAATATTTGCTGCATGTGATGGGTGATTGCTTGCAGGTGATTCTTGGGGACTATGAAGTTGGATTTTCAAATTCTACAATGAGTTCATATCTTGTCTACTTGTTGGGTAGTATGAATAAGTATAAGGGTCTGAGCTACAAGGGAGGCCTAGGTAAGGATCAAGTTTGCGATGTGTACCCTCAACTATGGTTCAATACTTCCAATAATAGGAGGGGAAATGATGCTTTCCTTATGTACATCACAATAGTTTTGATGGATTCCTTAAATGTGAGAATCTCAGTAGAGGCCATGGAGTTGATAAAAAAATTATGGTTATTGGTTTGTCTAATTTCCAAATTTTTCATATATTAGAGTACATGGATCTCCATATGTTCCTTTCAGACTTCTAAAGTACCCCACTGATCATCCCATATTGTTGGAAGTGACAAGGAAATTGGTTGCATTTGATATTTTCTTGAAGAATATACACAAAAGGTTTTGGAGGTGAGTTTCCCTTGAGGATTGGAGGTATGGATGCTTTTCCTTCTATTCAAAGTGCCCACCATTTAGAGAAGGAGATGGTTAATTTCCATTTATAATCACATAAATATAGAGGGAACTTTGATCCCTATGGTATTGCACAAAAGATATCTAGTAGGTAATTCAAACTTAAAGATCATATTGGAGAATATTGGGCCAATTGTAGAGATGAAATATAAGTGATTTAAAGAAAGTGCTCAAGATTGTCGTTGAGGCTAATCATCCTTTACAAAATATCCAATGTTCCTGATTAGGTGGATGATGAAGAGGATTGTGTGTAGTATCATGATTATGAACAATACAAGGACAAGCCACTTCATATAGTGAATTGGTCAGAAGAAGAGATAGTTGATTTAAATCTAATCAACGCTCCTATAATTAAGTACTCCAAGTTGTGGGTAAGACATAAAATTTTGGAATTGAAAGTAGCTAGCACCAAGTTCAGTTATGACTTGATGGGAGATCTAGAGTCATTCAGAAGAGGAAACAAGGAATACTCAAGAAGATACTATTTGGCCTCATTCAAAGGAGGATATAGAAGAAACTAAATTTGTAATTAAGAGGAGGACTAGGATCCAAGAAAAAAGGAAAAGAACCCAAGATGCAACCTATTTCTATGATAAGGATGTCATCAAAAGAAATTTTTGAAGAGGGAACAAAATAAGCCCAACCTTCTAAGAAAAGAAGACTAGTCACTCAGGGCCAAAAAATGGAAAAGTCCAAAAAGACTAAGGTTAGTGAAGAAGACACTGCTCTTGTTAAGGTGGTTGAAATAGAGAGTTAAGGAGAAAATCCACAAGTGTATATAAGGAGAGGTTTTCCCAAACAAAAGGATCCTCTTACAGAGAATTTCAGTGAGATGGTAAGTGAACATGAGAAGGACACTAAAGAGGTACCTATTGATGAAGCCTAGGAGGAGGCAAAGAGAATAGTTACAGGAAATAACACTCCTCCCACTTCTCCTTTTCAAAATATGCCAATAGATGAAATTATTTTAATGAAGAAGAGAATTTCTTGAAGAACCCTAAAGAAGAAGAAGATGATGAAGATGTTCCAATACCTAAAAGTGGCGAGTTAAATGATTTTGAGAGGTAGTTGGATCAAATAGTTTTTGAAGCTTAGAGTAAGAATGTAGAATCAAAAGTAACAAAAGAAATTCCTTCTCAC
>VDFB02036101.1:0-18490 GCA_007258455.2 Sequoia sempervirens
TTAACTTATTTATCCCTAATTCAACATTATTAAACATATTTATTAACATTCACATTGATTCTTGTGCCTTCCTAGGCTATGTGGACCTTATTTTAGTTTTTTAAAGTGTATTTAATCACATTTTCACATTGATTTATGTGTCCCAAGCCCTATTTTATATTTACATCATCATTAATAGTCCTCTTTTAACCCATATTGTGCATCCCAAGGCTTTAATTGATCAAACACCTGACAAGATAGCATTTTAAACCTTATTTCCTATCTCCTTAGCTTCATAGGTATCGGAATGGTCCCTATGGGACCCATACTCTAGGCATTATAAATGAGTCCCATCCAAGTGGGACCCATTTTCCATGTGTGGTGAATGAGCCTTATCTAGCCCCCATTTTGATCTTTGAGTAGGAAAAAGTGAAATTTAAAGTTTATTTTCACTTCATGTCGACCTGTGTAGTATAATCAGGTACTAAGGCACAATTTACTATAAATATGTATTTTTACCCTCATTCTTACATATCTAACAACTCATTTTTACATCTCTTGTCATCTATCTTATCTTCCAAATCAAGCAACTTAGGGTTTTGTCATTACAATTTATTGAGAAAGCTTCTAAGGACATTCAAGGGCTGAATCTTCCTCCATTGCTATAGAAATTTAAGTTCAATCATCATGACAAGGTAATATATTCCATTGTTACATGTCATTCATTTATTTGATCATTTTGGTTTAATTACCTAAACGGGGTTTGACCAAGGCAAACCCCCATGCCCTAACATTCAGCAAATCTCTCTTTTGCCTTGTTTGTATGCATATTTAGGTCCTTTGGAAGCTTGAGAATCATTGAAGATTTCATTTCAAATTCATTTAAGTCTTCTTCTCTTCATTCAAGTCAAATCATCAACAAAAAGTCACTTTTAGGCCCAAATACGATGGTTTTGGAAGCAGACACCTATAGGAAACCAAAGTGCAAAATGAAAGCTCTAGAGTCAAACTTTGAATATTCAAAAATTCAAAAGTGGACTGATTCACCATGGGTAGCAAATGAGTCCCACTCCAGGGTCATTTTTTTGTTTTCTACATTTTTGGATACCCTTTTGTCTGGAACGGGCTTTGGTTTAGTTTCGCAGAACTGGGACTGATTCACCCAGAATGGTGAATGAGTTCCTCCAGGCCTAAAAAATAGCATCATCAACTTTTTGGCATTAATTTCCAGTCCTCATCCAACTTTCGAGTGCACAATTTCAATCTAGTTTACTTTTCTTGCACATTTCTACTCATTTGTAGGTGATTTTGCAATAGACAATGTGTTTTCGAACAAGTCATAATTCTTAGATTTGCATTCATGTTTGATCAAATTCATAACTTAGCAGCATTTATATCATCTCATTTAGCATTAATAACATCATACACATCCTAATTTGAGTGTTACATAAGCATTTTTGGATCTAATCTCTCTCCTTTTGGGTGAAAAAACCTATAAGAGTTAGAGAGTCCATTGGGTCCAAAAATCTATGTCACAATATTATGTATAGTAAAAATCATCCATCATATATCAACATAATCAAATACATCAATAAAACATCATATATCAAAATGATATATCGATTAACCATCATATGCATTAATATAACATCATATATCAACACAATATATTAAACATCCATCCACATCATATGCATACATTAGAAAAGTACACAAAAACATGTATAAACATACATCATCATCCAAGAATTATCAATATAAACACATAGTTACATTGAATCAAAGCATACATATCTCATATATATCATCATCAAAAAAAAAAAATGTCATGGTACATCATCAATGACACATGTGTGATAGGATAATACAAAAATATACATATATACGAGGCCTCAACTGGGCCAATGAATATATATACAAAATCATGTCTACAATGTAAAGTATCTAAAATAGTAACATCATAAAGATCAAATACATATATACCACTGCCTGGCCGAAGGAGGACTCTAAGGATCAGGTCACGCATTAGGATCAGACTATCTAATGGAGTGTCCACTAGATGCGGCCTCTCTAGTAGTACTGGGCTCTCCAGATGGCAATCACCACTATGCTCAAGTTACATAAGCATCATACAAGGTCTAATCATAGCTAGCCCTCTATAGTAGTTGATCACACTCGATGAAAATACTATCACACTCCAGCCTGATATTGTCCCTCTCAGTGGTAACAACCTACAACTGTCTCTACAATGAGATGGTGCTCGATCTATTTATCTCTCTCTACCCTAAAGCTCTCTCTCTCCTCTCAAGTTGTGTCTCACTTTGTAGTGAGAATGAAAATCTATGCCTCTGTAACCTATCATCACAATATCTTAGTGTCTCTCATAGTCATCATCTATAATAATTGTGCACCTCCATCCTAGGTGGTGGAGGGGAACATAGAACATGACCCTGATCCTATTGATCACCCTATCTACCTTGGGCATTGTCCTATTGAACCCTACCAAGCTACTCTATTAATATATTGATGCACTGTCTCTCTCCTCAGTGACCTATGATGTCTTCCCTACCCACTATAGGATCACTACTAGGATCTATACATAGATCTCAATGGCACACATCATACCCACCACTAGTCATAATCGGGAGTAGTACCCCGATCCACTAAGCCCACTCACTAACCCCATCTGAAAAGGGTAAGAGATCTAAATGTAGCAACAACAACATGTTTGACCCACAAACCCAAAAACTGGACCTCTTTAGTGGTCCAACCAAACCGAGCCTCATAAGAATTTGGAAAGCAATCCTATCTCTCTCCAAACTTCCTGCAAACCCTATTAGGAAGATATCTCTCCAAAAGAGTGTGTGCGACTGATCAACCATCTAGTCTACCTACAATAGACCATCTACTTTGGATCCTTAGGCCATGCCTCACAATCCATATATTTACTCCATATGAAACCTGGCATGTCATCAAATACATAGTGCCAGTAGAAAAGCTATCTAGGTAATGTATAATTTAGAAGATCTCCATAGTGATAAGAGTATGGATCTCCAATAGTACGATCCAATATACCATTAGGTCATGAAACTAAGATATCCTCCTAGGCTCATACATGAAGAAGAGAAACATAGGTGGAAATAGATTTCCCACCTCAATATCAAACCTCATGCATATCTCTATACAAGTGGGAAAGGAGGCATGGAACCCATGCATATCTGGTATCGTACTCGAACATCCACTTGATGCATATACCCCATATCACAGGAAACTATCAGTCCCTCCTATCAGGAACAACTAGTCCCAAAATCAAGCCATAGAGAACAAGAGAAACAAGATTCACACTGCCAACAAAATCTAGTAAATCTCTCCGACTACCAAACCTCTAGATGTCTCACACCAAGAACGTGACACATAGCGCACACCAAGAACATGACACATAGTGCAAGTACCCTATCGAACAAAATATTTAACGAGCTCTCCATGAATGGGAATGTGGAGAATCCTCCACACATCCTTAAGAGTAATGGTAGTGTCCCCAATAGTTAAATGGAAGTTTAAGGTCTCTGAGTGCCACCTATCTACAAGCGTAGTCATTATCAAGTTTTGACATCCGATGGTGGGAATATAGAAAATGTGTCACAATCTGATAGCATCTAGAATATCTTGCACCAAAACATCAAAACCAACAATCAAACTGAATAGATATTGTGATCGTCACTTCCTTGACTAGAGTGGATTAAGGACCACCTATGATCACAAAATGAAGTAAAAGTGACAAACAAATTGACTTAAAATTCTAAAAAATTCAAAAGTGAAGCATTTTTAGTAAAAGTGATGAAAACAAGAAAAAGCGAGAATTTGAGGCTCAAAAGTGATGGAAAAAGACAATAGTGAAACTTTCAAAAGCACCAAAGTTTATCAAAAGTGCAAAATTACAAACAATAGCAAGCAAAATGAAAGATCAAAGTCAAAATCGCAAAAGTAAGTTAAAGGAAAAATTCAAAAGCAAAAATCCAAGTCAAAAGTGCGCAAAAGTAAAGCAAGTGCGCAAAGATACATCAAAAGCAACCAATTTTTAAGAGAAAAAGCACTGAAACTAGTGTAAAAGCTTGAGATTCCTAAATCTCATGCGCTTAACTAATTTGACTTCATGCATTAATTATGAAAACATGGAAAGATGAAAAAGAAAAATGAAATGTACATACTAGGGCACTAACACCTGCAAGCCATCCAAACTCTCGAACCATGTCTATGTGATGTGGGGCTCCCCAAATCCTTTCCACAGCTACTCAACAACTGACAAAATGAGAAAACCAGAGGCAAGAATTCTTTATAGGCTTAAAGTCCAAATGAGGTAATTAGAACCCTAATTACCTATTGTAACCCCCCAAAACCCTAATTTTTTCTTAAGAAACCTTCCTAGGTTGAAATTAGGACCTCTCGAGAACATTTGAACGAATAGAAAAAGACCTATAGACCTAATTTTTCAATCTCTACATACCTGAACTGAAATAAAATAGTGTCATGAGCCTAACCTAATATTTGAAATTTGTAGTCAACCTCTCAAGGGGGTAGCACAGAGTCCTACCATGATTCTGCTAGCTGTCAGGGCAAAGTGTAACACCCCTACATTTTGTTCTTTTGATCGAACAATGTTCGTTATGTATGTTTTGCTTTGTTAGCACGCTGGGTATAAACTTAATTACTTTTGTCTGCTAATTGTTAAGCGATGTAAACATTATGTTTTGATGTGATGGCACTTTAATCAGATGTTATTATTATTTCATATTATGGATTAAATTAGCATGTATGTGAATTATTGATGTTTATGCTTTGATTATATAAGTGATGATTAGATGCGTCAGTTAGCGATATTGTATTGGTGAAGGGGGCAGGATCACATCACTCACATGTGAGCGCCCTGTGATTCCGCGATTTTCTCTTCATGGTGTGTTTTAATATATATATATATATATATATGCATGTTTTGACACTTGTAATATGTGCAGGATGCGGTGCATACAGATCGAATGACCTGGATTCCATATTGTGCCCGAAATGGTCCCTTTCGTCCACCAAAGTCGATTGGGAGATAGTAGCCAGGTTTTTGTAATGGACATCAACAGCTAGTGCGTCATCACTCCAAGCTGTTAGTTGGGATAAGCTATTTTCAAGGCTCCTTTCTCCTTACTAGTGTATTTAAATTTGCAAGAAAATTTGGTGTTTGTTTTATTTAATTTCATTGTCAAAAATAAATAAAGGAGTTTGAATAATTAGTTGTTTATCCACCACAAACACAAATCCATCATGTGGATTAGATTTATTTATCGAGCAAATTTAAATTAAATGTTGTGGCTAGCATTATTAAATTTTGAGATCCAATCAAAATAGAAATTGCCTTTGCATTCCTTTTTGAAAATAAAATTAAAAATGATTTTAAAATGTAGATGGGTAAATTCAATTTTGCAAAAAAGGAAATGTAATTATCTTTTACAAAAATAGAACTTTGTTTTAAATAAATATTATGCAAATTCAATGGAAAATGGAAATTGTTTTATTAAATTGCAAAAATAAAATATCTAGTTTAGCAATAAATTTTGGTGGGTGAGTTCAAAATTAGGGGTTTGACAAATTTGGAGAAGGGATTGCATAAGGTAATTGTTGTTTTATTTTGAATTTTAATTTGCAATTTTGGAGAGCAAACTTGGATTGAAATTCTTGGAAGAAATTGGGAAGAAAAGATCGAAGATTGGTGAAGTTGAATTGAAAAAGGAAAAGGAAAATCTCCATTGAAGGATTTGAAGCTTGGAGAAAACATAAGGTGCAATGTTTGAAATTTTATGCATTTCTTATTTTTGAAAATCTTATTTTGGAAAGTGTTCAAACTCATTGATTCAATTGTGAATTAGATGAAGAAACCCATCAAAACTTCCATTTAAACTTGAACAAAAAGAACTTCAAAAATATCAGGTGGGGAACAAAAAGATTCAAAATTCATCATCAAACTTTCAACATAAAATTTGAAACAAACCTGGGGATTCAAATGGATTTTCTTATGAAATTGTGGTTGCTTTGGAAAAATATTCTTTTTGATTTGCAAAGGAATGAGAAATCTTTAAATTTCTGTGTTAAATTATGTAATTTCAATGGCAATTTATTTTATTTCTTAGATTGAGCATTTGCCCAATCTAGGTATTGAAAAAAAAAGGTATTTTTACAGTCATTTTATTATGACTGGGTGTATATATTTATATATATATGCATATATATATATACATAATTATATGTATATATATATACATATATATAAACTATATGTATATTTATTTATATATTTATGAGTTTTTGTTGATTTAAATTTTGAAGAAATAAAAGAATTTCTGTATTTTCTTCATTCCGCTTTTTGCCCAAAATGTTTTTTTACCAGCTTGAATTTTTTACAACCACTTAATGGCTGATCATTTTTTCATTTTGAGTTCGGCCAAGGGCGTGGTGGAAGGAAAAAGGGTTTCAAGCCCTCTTTGCCACCCCTATGGATGGTGAGATGACCTTGTGGAGGTAGCTTCATCAATGCATGCCGTGTCAGCCGCCTCCCATTCATGAGTGGGTTGTATCCCCGTTAGGATAGGGTGCTAATAACCCACGTATGCTTGTTTTTTTCCTGGGATTTAAAATCCATTTTTTATATTTATTATATTTATTAAATATAAAGCTCATATAATATATTTTATATCATATGTTTTATATTTAATATATATAATATGAAAATTTGAAATTAATGTTTTATTTTATCAATTAAAATATAATTTATATATATGTTGTATATAATAATTTAAAACTATTTTTATATAATATATATTATAATATATTTATATTATATTTTAACGTATGCTTAAGTGATTATCATTTGTATTTAGATATTAATTATATATGTATTTTAAAATATATATGTAATTATATATATATATCGAGTATATATATATTTGATTACATAGATATTTAATATATATATTTATATTTAAATGTGAATTATTCTTTTTAACAGAGAAAAAGGTG
Source organism: Sequoia sempervirens (assembly GCA_007258455.2). Taxonomy (NCBI): domain Eukaryota; kingdom Viridiplantae; phylum Streptophyta; class Pinopsida; order Cupressales; family Cupressaceae; genus Sequoia; species Sequoia sempervirens. The sequence continues at coordinate 7,039 of VDFB02036101.1, forward strand.
TTTGTAAAGGGTTAGATGAATTTTTTTTTATGGAAAATCATTGTATATCAAAAGAAAAATTGACTTAATTTATTGGGTGGATTGTGTCAACAAGAATTAAACGAATAGTCAAACTCTTAAGTGATTGTGCAAGAACATAGTTTATTTAATTTGATTAAGTGCACTAATGCGATGAATGATTGGATTTACAAAATCCTAATGTAGATTACCTTATATGGTTTGCAAGCTTCCTTTCGTCGTGGGGCATTCATTCTTATTGGGATTTGAGTCAGATTTTGTAAGTCTTCTAGATAGAACCATCTTCTATGTTTTGGGGTTATTGTCATGTCAACCAACCTTGTTTGCCTTGGGTAGTGTGTAATAGTGTCTAGTGTTGTACCCAGTTATCATGAACGGGCTATGTTGACTTCATGTCGTATTTAGGGATTCATTATCCCTAGGTTGTACTTGAGTACCGTTTGGTTGTGGTATAGTTCCATGTGTTGTCTTAGAGAAGTGGCTCACATTAAGGGCCGGCACACAAAGTGGTGCCAGGAGATCTCAATGTAAGTTGGTTAATTCAGTGAAAACTTAAACCAATTGATTAGTGTAGGTGGTACCAACATTTAAAAAGATTAATTTTGCCTCGCTCATGGACACAAGTGCTTGTATAGACTTGGGATGAGACGAGAAGGCTTGGAATGGCAAGATCATTATCTTGTCCCTTCAAAAGATAATTGATTCTGTATTGGTTTGCATGTGGGGCCGGGAGTCGATAGAGGTTACCAAGATATCCCGAGATGGGGGTCGGGACCTAGAAAGACTTGCCAGGATATCCCATGTGACATTGTGATGACACTTCTCCTAAGTCAACAATATGTTTGTATTCGTAATGTGATCATTTACTTAAAATCTAGAAGCATTGTAACCTTTGTGTCATGTGATGTCATGTTCGTATCTTTTTCAGTTGAGTCATGTTGCCTATGTTTAGAAGTTGTTGGTCTTGACTTGAAATCCTTGTTAGTATCTCCTAGCATGGGGGGTAAGCCTTCGGGTATCACTTGGTTGGGTGGAGCGTGCACCTTTCTCTGTTTTTTTTTGGCTCTTGCTCGTGTGGACGAGGCTTTCATATTGGAGAGCTCATGGAATCCAGTTGCTACCTTGGTTCTTTTATGTTAGTCATTCTTGTATTATTTTTACCCCTCATTGTTATCGAGGTGGAAATTGTAATTAAGCTATCATGTTATTGATTTACCTCACTCTGGGAATGAGTGATGTAATTGTAATTGTAAAACTTTTGTTATTGGTAACCATGAAGGATCTCATGGTCTTAAATTAAAATCTCATGTATGGAATGTATGTGCTTTAATTATTTAAGTGAATGTTGTTATGTTTCATTTCATGCATGTTGTTTTAATTTGTGATTTAAATAATCTTTGTCTCGTAACCTTAGGGGATTGTTGGATTTGTGTTGTAATCTTACATGTATTTGTAATTAAACAAAAAAAAAATTCTGCATTTGTTTAGTAGTTTGCAACTTCCCCTAGGGTTGCGTGGTGGGGCATTACACATGGTATCAGAGCCTAGGTTTAAACACTGGGTACTTTGGGATTACGATGAGCCCATTAAGCTTTTAGTTGTGTGGGTTTTAATTGTGTGTTGTGCTTAATACCTTATTGTGTATGTGTAGGATTATGCCTCCCAGACGTGGAAGAGGTGGGGGTTGTAGACATGGCCATTTAGGCAGTCGCATTGGGGAACAGCAAGACCCACCACCACATGTTCCACTTGTTTCTGACCATGAGGAGCAACAGGCTTCTTAGAATATTCAAGGAGATGGAAATCAGAATCCGGATCCACCTAGGATCGAGGACGCTCAGTTGCGTCATTTGTTAGAGCAGACCCTTGCCCGCCTTGGGCCTAGGCAGGAGGTAGAGCCAATGGTGGTTAGAGAGAGAGAGGTACTAGTTCAGTCTGATTCAGAGGTAGCAGCCCAGATGAGGGACTTGCTTAGAGCACGACCACCCATTTTTGATGGATCAGGCAGTGGTTTGGAGGTAGAGACATGGCTTATTGACTTGACTAGGTGTTTTGCTATGCACCCATACGGTAGCAACACTCGAGCTAGGTGCGCTATCATGCACTTGAGGGGATTTTCCTCCACTTGGTGGAGATTAGAGGAGCAGAAGCTCCATCTAGACATTGGTACAGTTTCTTGGGAGTTGTTCCTAGAGCGGTTTCGGGCTAGATTTCTTTCCGAGCATTGGAGGTAGCGTCGAGGGGATGAGTTCCACACCCTTTGACAGATGACCATGTCAGTAGAGTTGTATGAGCATCATTTCTACGAGCTCAAACAGTATGCGAGCATAGGAGATGACGAGGGTATGTTGGTACAACATTTTCTCAGGGGCTTAAACGCCCGTATCAGTGGTGGAGTGCGGGTTTTCGAACCCAGGACCATGGAGGTGGCAGTCGACAAGGCCAGGCTCATTGAGGAGAACCTAGCGATGGCCTTAGGTGGTCATGTAGGAGTGCAGGTGGGCAGTGGTTCAGCAGCTGGGACTAGTGCTCGAGGAGGTCGGCCTCAGGGAGGTGCACCTTCTAGAGCTCAACAAGGTTCATCTCAGAGTGGTCAGCAGCAGCAGCAGGGTTCCCAGGGGAAACGAAAGGGTTTCCAGCAGAGGCAGTGGGACAGGAGTTGGAGGCACATGAGACACTTCAACTCTGAGCAGCCAACGCAGAGTTCTCATTCATCTTTCAGGGGTAGTGCGCAGCTGTCTAGCGCACCACCTACAGGCAGGGGCTTCGGTAGAGGCACTAGATGTTTTGCATGTGGCCAACAGGGTCACATAGCGAGGATGTGTCCCAATAAGGGCGCATCAGGTTATTCTCAGGGACCAGCGGCGTCAGAGCCGACTGTAGGAGATGCAGGCCATAGGCATCGAGTATTCATAGCGGTTGAAACCACCAGGCAGAGCACCAGGGTACAGTCATTGAGGCTTATGGTATTTTGAGGGGTAACCCAGTTTCTATTCTATTTGATTCTGGAGCATTTGATTCCTTTGTTTCTTCATCTGTCGTGATGCGATGTAGACTGGATGCGGTAAAGCAGGTCGATAGGTGGCAGGTAGAGTTAGCTTCGGGTGCAAAAGTTGCATCCCTTTCCCTTGTGCCAGAGTGTAGGTTAGAGGTTGGACCTCTCCAGACTACCTTAGACCTTCGTGTTATTCCATTGGGTTCTTATGACATCATATGAATGGATTGGCTAGAGGCTCATAGTGCAATCATTGATTATCGACGTAAGTTGATTAGATGCATTGGGGCATCTGGTAGAGAGGTAGAGGTAGTGGGGGTCTAGAGGCGGATTTCCTTGAGGATCATCTCAGCTATGCAGTTGAGAAGGTGTGTGCGGCAGGGTTGCCAATTGTTCGCTGTTACAGTGGATGATTTGGATCTAGGAGATGGAGAAGAGAAGGTCTCTCTTGATAGTCACCCCATCCTTCAGGAGTTTTCCGATGTCTTTCCAGACGAGATTCTAGGGATGCCTCCTCAGAGGGACATTGACTTCAAGATAGATTTGGTACCTAGATCAGAGCCCATTTCATGAGCTCCCTATTGTATGACTACCCAGGAGCTGAAAGAGCTTAGGTTGCAGCTTGAGGAATTGCTAGAGAAGGGTTTTATTTTCCCTAGTGTTTCTCCATGGGGAGCACCTGTCATCTTCGTGAAGAAGAAGGATGGTTCACTTCGGTTATGCATTGATTACCGATAGTTGAACAAAGTGACCATCAGAAATTGGTATCCTCTTCCTAGGATTGATGATCTATTTGATCAGATCAAGGGTGCTACCATCTTTTCGAAGATTGATCTCAAGTCAGGATATCATCAGCTTCGAATCTTTGAGTCAGATATTCATAAGACCACATTCCAAACGTGGTATGGTCACTATGAGTTCACAATTGTACCATTTGGTTTGACGAATGCACCCTTAGTGTTCATGAGTCTTATGAATGGGGTATTTCGTACATACCTAGACATGTTTATCCTTGTGTTCCTAGATGGTATTTTGGTATACTCTAGGACAATGGAGGAACATGAGGAGCATTTACGACAGGTATTATAGTGCTTGTGAAGTGTGAATTCTTCAGGACTGAGGTCCAATACCTTGGTCATGTGATCTCAGGGGAGGGCATTTCAGTGGATCCTGCAAAGATCCAAGTGATCTCAGATTGGCCTACGCCCATGAATGTGGCAAAGATACGTAGCTTCATGGGGCTAGCGGGTTATTATAGGTGATTTGTGTAGGACTTTTCGAGGCTAGGGCATCCTATCACCTCCCTTCAGAGGAAAGGAAAGAGGTTTGAGTGGTCTAAGAAGTGTGAGGTAGCCTTTCAGTGTCTTAAGGGGAAGTTGACCAGTGCACCTATACTTGCGATACCGGATCCTATTGGGGACTTTGTAGTTTGTACAGATGCGTCCTTGGAGGGATTAGGTGCAGTATTGATGCAGGAGGGTCATGTCATTGCATATGAGTCACAAAAGCTCGAGGATCATGAGCTAAACTATCCTACCCACGATCTTGAGTTGGCGGCAGTGGTTCATGCATTGACGAGATGGAGGCACTTTCTTCTTGGGCATAGGTTTGAGCTTCATAGTGATCATAGGAGCCTTCAGTATATCTTCACGCAACCCAACCTTAATGCTAGGAAAAGGCGTTGGATGGAGTTTCTCTGTGAATATGACTTCGAGGTGAAGTATATCCAAGGGAAGGAGAATGTGGTTGCAGATGCCCTCAGCAGGCGAAGGCATGAGATATCTGAGTTGACTCTTATTATTGATTTGCGGAGTCGGATTCTTTCTGCCCTCCCAACCGATAGTTGGTATCAGGATGTTAGATCGGTGATAGAGGCAGGAAGACCCCTTAAGGGTAGATATTCAGGATACTCTCTAGATGCTGATGAGATATTGAGACACATGGGACGCATATACGTTCCCCCATCATGTGAGCTTCGCGCTTTGGTCATGACTGAAGCACATCGTGCACCTTATTCAGCCCATCCAGGGGTGAAGAAGATGTATGCAGATTTGCGTCAGTTATATTTTTGGCCAGGGATGAAGCGGGATATTGCGGATTTTGTGTTGAGATGTCTTGAGTGTCAGTGGGTGAAGGCCGAACACCAACATCCAGCAGGGCTTTTGCAATCGCATTTAGTACCAGAGTGGAAATGGGATATAATCTCATTGGATTTCATTGTTGGTTTACCCAACTCTTCAAGACGACATGATGCAATTATGGTGACAGTGGATAGGTTGACGAAGGTAGCACACTTCTCACCTATGCGCTCTTCCTATACTGCATCGTCCATAGCTAGAGTGTTCATGGAGGATATAGTGAGGTTACATGGTATTCTGCGTTGGATTATCTCTGGCAAGGATCTAGTGTTCACCTTAGCTCTATGGACGTCATTACAGAATGCGATGGGAACACAGTTGAACTTCAGTTCAGCTTACCACCCAGAGACAGATGGACAGACTGAGAGGGTCAATCAGATCCTCAAAGACATGTTGCGTATGTATGTGATGGACTAGTAGACATGATGGGAGGACTATCTTTATTTGGTAGAGTTTTCCTATAATAATGGATTTCAGAGTTCTATCGGCATGGCTCCATTCTAGGCATTGTATGGGTGACCATGTCACACTCCCTTGAGTTGGGATCAACTAGAGGACAGAGTAACTTTGGGTCCTGAAATGTTGCAGGATATGGAGCAGCAGGTGGATAGGATTAGAGAGCACTTGGTGGCAGTGCAGGATAGGCAGAAGAAGTATGCGGATGCACATAGAGTGGATCATCAGTTTTTCGTAGGCAATAGAGTCTTCTTGCATGTACATCCACGAAAGAGTCCAATCCGTTATGGAAAAGGCTCTAAGTTGGCGCCTTGCTTTGTTGGACCCTTCGAGATTCTCGAGAAGATTGGTCCTGTTGCTTACTGTCTTGCTTTATCACCCAGTCTCTCGCGTGTGCATGACGTATTTCATGTATCAGTTCTTCAGCCGTACCATCCAGACATTTCTCATGTCCTTGATTGGAATGCTTTGCAGGTAGAGGACGAGCAGCTGGCTTTGGAGCCCATGGGCGTGGTGGAGCGCAGAACGCTCACTCTTCGAGGGCGAGATATTGATCAGGTTAGGATCCAGTGGGATCCTAGGGATGATACATCATCCACTTGGAAAGATGCAGCTAGGATGAGGGAACTTTATCCCTATTTGTTTGCAGGCTTCCAGGAGTAAGTCTGACCCTAGGGGGGAGGATGTAACACCCCTCCATTTTGTTCTTTTGAACAATGTTCGTTATGTATGTTTTGCTTTGTTAGCACGTTGGTTATAAACTTGATTACTATTGACTGCTAATTGTTAAGCGTTGTAAACATTATGTTTTGATGTGATGGCACTTTAATCAGATGTTATTATTATTTCATATTATGGATTAAATTAGCATGTATGTGAATTATTGATGTTTATGCTTTGATTATATCAGTGATGATTAGATGCGCCAGTTAGCGATATTGTATTGGTGAAGGGGATGGGATCACATCACTTGCATGCGAGCGCCCTGTGATTCTGCGATTTCCTCTTCACGGTGTGTTTTAATATATATATATATATATATATATATATATATATATATGCATGTTTTGACACTCGTATTGTGTGCAGGATGCAGGTACAGGACATCGACTCCACTTGGTTCCACAGGTCTGAGCATGTCCCTTGTCCAACAGAAAATGATTGGGAGATAGTAGCTAGGTTTTCTGTGTCGTGACATCACCCTAGCCATAGTGTGTCGTCGGGTTGTTAGTTGGGATAAGTTATTTTCTTTGTTGCCTCTTCTCTCCTTACTTGTGTATTTAAATTTGCAAGAAAAATGGTGTTTGTTTTATTTAATTTCATTGTCAAAATAAATAAAGGAGTGCTCATTAATTAATTAGTTAGTTTAATTCAATCAATAAATAATCTAATCATGGATTAGATTTATTTATTGATAAATTAAATTAAAATGTTGTGTTAGCATTATTAAATTTTGAGATCAAATCAAAATAGAAATTGCCTTGCATTCCTTTTTGAAATAAAATTAAAAATGATTTTAAATGTAGATGGGTAAATTCAATTTTGTGGAAAAAGGAAAATGTAATTATCTTTTGGTTGCAAAATAGAACTTTGTTTTAAATAAATATTATGCAAATTCAATGGAAATGGAAATTGTTTTATTAAATTGCAAAAATAAAATATCTAGTTTAGCAATAAATTTTGGTGGGTGAGTTCAAAATTAGGGGTTTGACAAATTTGGAGAAGGGATTGCATAAGGTAATTGTTGTTTTATTTTGAATTTTTAATTTGCAATTTTGGAGAGCAAACTTGGATTGAAATTCTTGGAAGAAATTGGGAAGAAAAGATTGAAGATTTGGTGAAGCTGAATTGAAAAAGGAAAAGGAAAATCTCCATTGAAGGATTTGAAGCTTGGAGAAAACATAAGGTGCATTGTTTGAAATTTTATGCATTTCTTATTTTTGGAAAGTGTTCAAACTGTTGGATTCAATTGTGAATTAGAGGAAGAAAACCCATCAAAAATCTCCATTTAAACTTGAACAAAAGAATCCTCAAAATATTGTGGGAACAAAAAGATTCAAAATTCATCATCAAACTTTCAACAGAAAATTTGAAACAAACCTGGGGATTCAAATGGATTTTCTTATGAAATTGTGGTTGCTTTGGAAAAATCTTCTTTTTGATTTGCAAAGGAATGAGAAATCTTTAAATTGTTGTGTTAAATTATGTAATTTCAATGGCAATTTATTTTATTTCTTAGATTGAGCATTTGCCCAATCTGGGTATTGAAAAAAAGTATTTTTACAGTCATTTTATTATGACTGTGTGTATATATTTATATATATATATATACATACCTGGTTATATGTATATATATACATATATATACAACTATATATATATGTATTTATATATTTATGAGTTTTATTGATTTAAAAATTTTGAAGAAAAAAAAGAATTTCATATTTTTCTTCATTCTGCTTTTTTTGCCCAGAAAATGTTTTTTTACCAGTTGAATTTTTTTACGAATCCGCAAATGGCGGATCATTTTTTTTTCATTTTGAGTTCATCGTGCATGGTGGAAGGAAAGGGTTTCAAGCCCTTGGCCACCCCCATGTATGGCGACGACCGCTTGTGGAGGCAGCGTCGTCGCTGCCTACACAGGGCACTGCCCCCATTCATGGGGGTTGCGTCCCCTGTTAGGACAGGGTGCGGTCGAACCCTAATGGGCGTTGCTTTTTCTGATTTAAAATCCATTTTTTTTATATTATTATATTTATTAAATATAAAGTATATAATATATTTTATATCATATGTTTTATATTTAATATATATAATATGAAAATTTGAAATTAATGTTTTATTTTATCAATTAAAATATAATTTATATATATATTTTAATATATATGTTGTATATAATAATTTAAAATTATTTATATATAATATATATATTATAATATATTTATATTATATTTTAGCATATGCTTAAGTGATTATCATTTGTATTTAGATATTAATTATATATGTATTTTAAAATATATATATATATTTGATTACATAGATATTTAATATATATATATATTTATATTTAAATGTGAATTATTCTTTTTAAAAGAGAAAAAGGTATTTGTAAAGGGATAGATGAAAATTTGTTTAAAATCATTGTATATCAAAAGAAAAATTGATTTAATTTATTGGGTGGATTGTGTCAACAAGAATTAAACGAATAGTCAAACTCTTATGTGATTGTGCAAGAACATAGTTTATTTAATTTGATTAAGTGCACTAATGCGATGAATGATTGGATTTACGAAATCCTAATGTAGATTACCTTATATTGTTTGCAAGCTTCCTTTCATCGTGGGGCGTTCATTCTTGTTGGGATTTGAGTCATATTTTGTAAGTCTTCCAGATAGAACCGTCTTTTGTGTTTTGGGGTTGTTGTCATGTCGACCAACCTTGTTTGCCTTGGGTAGTGCGTAATAGTGTCTAGTGTTGTACCCGGTTATCATGAACGGGCTATGTTGACTTCATGTCGTGTTTAGGGATTCATTATCCCTAGGTTGCACTTGAGTACCCTTTGGTTGTAGTATAGTTCCACATGTTGTCTTAGAGAAGTGGCTTACATTGAGGGCCGACACACAAAGTGGTGCTAGGAGATCTCAATGTAAGTTGGTTAATTCAGTGAAAACTTAAACCAATTGATTAGTGTAGGTGGTACCAACATTTAAAGAGATTAATTTTTCCTCGCTCATGGATGCAAGTGCTTGTATAGACTTGGGATGAGATGAGAAGGCCTCGAATGGCAAGATCATTATCTTGTCCCTTCAAAAGATAACTGATTCCGCATTGGTTTGCATGTGGGGCCGGGTGTCGTTAGAGGTTACCAGGATATCCCGAGATGGGGGCCGAGACCTAGGAAGACTTGCCAGGATATCTCATGCGACATTGTGAAGACACTTCTCCTACATCAACAATATGTTTGTATTCGTGATGTGATCATCTACTTAAAATCTGGAAGCATTGTAACCTTTGTGTCATGTGATGTCATGTTCGTATCTTTTTCAGTTGAGTCATGTTGCCTATGTTTAGAGGTTGTTGTTCTTGACCTAAAATCCTTGTTACTATCTCCTAGCACAAGGGGTGAGCCTTCGGGTATCACTTGGTTGGGTGAAATGTGCACCTTTCTCTATTTTTTTTGGCTCTTGCTCATGTGGATGAGGCTTTCATATTGGAGAGCTCATGGAATTCAGTTGCTACCTTGGTTCTTTTATGTTAGTCATTCTTGTATTATTTTTACCCCTCATTGTTATCAAGGTGGAAATTGTAATTAAGCTATCATGTTATTGATTTACCTCATTCTGGGAATGAGTGATGTAATTGTAATTGTAAAACTTCTGTTATTGGTAACCATGAAGGATCTCATGGTCTTAAATGAAAATCGCATGTATGGAATGTATGAGCTTTAATTATTTAAGTGAATTTTGTTATGTTTCATTTCATGCATGTTGTTTTAATTTGTGATTTAATTAATCTTTGTCTCGTAACCTTAGGGGATGGTTGGATTTGTGTTGTAATCTTACATGTATTTGTAATTAAAAAAAAAAAATTGTGCATTTGTTTAGTAGTTTGCAACTTCCCCTAGGGTTGCGTGGCGGGGCATTACACAAAGTGGTACATATAAAAATTTTCAAAACTTAATCTTAACATCGAATCTTTGAAACAAAGCAACTAATACTTTGTCTCAAAGAGGGACAAAATGTAAACATGTAAAATTTACCTAACACTTATCACACACTTTAAATGACATTTTTCATATCATCGACATCATTAGCATCGAATGTCACTACATTTCACATCAAAAGCATCAAAAACCCTAATTTTTGCTATTAATTGAATAATACAACATTATTTAATTAATTCACTTTTTTCATCAAATTCTACCAATTAAATAAATTTTGTTTATTTAATAGTCACAATCTAACTTTATTCCTCCTGATTAATTAAATAACGAAAATTATTCAATTATGTCACTAATTCATTTTATTCCCCTAAGTTGATTAAATTATTAAAATATAATAGTTTAATTAATCACTTTCCCTCCAAATTTGAATAATTTAAATAAACTATTGAAAACAACATCAAAAAGGTCAAGCCAAATAAACAACTATGTTTGCAAAAGTCAAACTTGATTTGCACATTCAACTCCAAAATATTAATTAACTAAATCAATTAATTAATTATGTTCACCTACTTTCCTGATTGAGCAAATTGTGATTCCCTAATTGCTTGATCTACTTCCTAACAGATCAATATATTTCTCAATCCCATAGATTATTCAATCTATTTCTTCAATCACACTAATTATGTAATCAATTTTCACAATTTATTCATGTCTATTTCCTCTCAACATCTTTTGACCATCGATCAAGATATTCTACTATGCAATCCTGATCATCCATTCCAAATCACAATTTCTATATAACAAACCTCTTTCCTCACAAAAAAAGGATCGGAGAATCAATATAGTTTATGCAATGAAGTACTACCAAGATATTAATCGACATTGAAAAATATTCAAACCACATATTCTATCAACACACACATGTTCCTCAAGATCTTGTACACAACAATAGAGGCTTAACATTGATATGAACAACCCAACACTTCTTCATGAACACACTCTGACATGGGATGGTAACCTTTCCTTCGTTGAATATCTAGAATACTGAGAGGGTGGTGAATAATTATTCCATAAAACCATTCTAATAAAATCCATCTAAGCATTATCAAAATTTTGACTGAATCAACAAGAGCAAACATAGAAACAAGGCAATGCATCAACACACATGAACACCAGGATTTT
>VDFB02036102.1:0-26088 GCA_007258455.2 Sequoia sempervirens
AGTAGATCTTAATCAACTATTCCACAAGAAAATGTTCTTCACTAACTTGCAAGTTCATTAAATATTCCAAATTCTAAACCCTAAACCCTAAACACTAAACCATTCATTTTGTCCTATCCAGGATCATAAAGTGAAATTTGGTTGTCTTAGGAAAATCCACCAAATTTCATTCCCTTATGCCATGTAATTTTGTCCTAGGATCTTACTACATATATCCCCTTAAGTTATCCTATTACCTAAACCCTAAACTCTAAAAGTCTAAACCTAAACCCTAAAGCAATCATTTTTTTCTAGGGCTCTGCTTAATGAAATTTGGTTGCCTTAGGCAACTCCTAAATTTCATTGCCTTATGCCATGTAATTTTTTCCTAGGATCTTACTAGATATATCCCCTTAAGTTATCATATTACCCTAAACCCTAAACTCTAAAGTCTAAACTGTAAACCCTAAAGCCATCATTTTTTTCTTAGGCTCTTAATGAAATTTGGTTGCCTTAGGCAACTCCACCAAATTTCATTAGAAAAACCATACCATGTAATTTTTCCTAGGATCTTACCACATGGCAGATCCCCTTAAGCTATCCTATTACCCTAAACCCTAAACTCTAAAAGTCTAAACCCTAAACCCTAAAGCCATCATTTTTTTCTTTAAAAGGCTCTTAATGAAATTTGGTTGCCTTGGAAACTTCACCAAATTTTATTCACTTGAACTCATGCCATTTCTCCCTGGGACCTCACTAGGCGTAAAATCCCCTTAAGCCATCCCGTCACCCTAAATCATAATTCAATTTTCTTAAGGGGTTCTAATATGACATTTCTTAAGGGGATCAAAGAAGTTCTTAAAATTCGGTGATCAAAGTTGCCCAAGGCCCAACCAAATTTAACAATAATAAGATCTTGCAAGATTATACAATATCAATAGTTAATTGTATTTTCATTCAAGTAACATGTACCTTAGACATATAAATGAGGCTTACATATAATTTTATCATTTGTATTCAATTATTTAAGGCCATTTATATTGAATGGTTTAAAGGTATTTCATAAAAATGTATCTTACATCTTGAAATTCCAAATCTAATGCAGGTTCACTCATTTCTTAAAGATCACATGGATCCATTCAATAATATTCACAATCCACCTCCACCTCCACCCACTCCACCTCGTAACCCACCACCTCCACCACCTAAAATCAATGAACATGATCATTTGCAAGCACAAATCAATGTACTGCTAGAACCATCCAAGATCAATCAACATTATTCAAAGTAGAAAGATGTGTGCACCTCTGTGAGGATGTTTGCATCTAGGATGCAAACCCTTGTTGATCTTTGTGGGAGACTATGGATGGGATCGTGGAGTGAGCTTGCTCGACAATGGCTAGAGGAGAGGAGAACTCACTGATTTTGAAAAGGAAAACACAAAGAAATGAAGATCTATCACAGGAGTAGAGCCACAATAGTTTATAAATTAAAACAATGATCTTAAATAGTTATGAATTTATAAATTTGGTGAATGATGGATATTTTGTGTGATGAATTTATAAATTTGGTTCTAAATGGATATTTTTAGTGACATGAATTTATGATTTTGGTTCTAGATGGATATTTTTAGTGACATGGATTTGTGAATTTGGTGGAATTTATGAACTTTTAATGAATAGTATATAATAGTATATATTTATGACTATCTACTAGATCATGATTTCTCCTGCTAAAAAATTGTAATATACATGTGTGTGTGTGTGTGTGTTAGACATAAAATGAGCTTTTGTGAATGTTTAAAGTTTATTGTTTAGTATGTATATGCATGTATTAAAAAATTGCATATATAGTTCTTACATTTTGAAATTTGTATGTATGTACATAGTTTAGTTTAATGATTTATGCATGCACAAATTATGCATCATATTTTTTATTTTAAATGTACATGTACATACATTTAATTTTGAATTTTGTATGGACATGCTCTTGAGTTGAACAATCAATGTATATATATGTGCATTTCAGTTAAATATATGATCTTAATATATATGTTACTCATCCTTTTGCAATTAAATATATGATCTTAATATATGTATGCACATGGACTATTTTGTATGATTTAATGCAGGTGCACATTTATATCGAGCATATCATGGATGATTTTAACATTGATGATATCATCATTCCACCACCTCAGCCATAGCCAGATCCGCCTCCCTCCCCTCTCCCCCTCCACCTCCACCTCCCCCTCCCCCTCCACCTCCACCTAATATGCAACATCTAGCACCTATCGCATCTGAGGAGGCTCGCTTGAGAGCACAAATAAATGATCAAGTTGCATCCTTACAAAATAAAATCAATGTTATGCAAAGTCAAGCATTGATTCCTCCACATGTGAGACATTTTGCATCTGTAATGAAAAACGTTGTTGATTCCATCAGGATGATCGATTTTGATCTTGATAGGCATCGATGAGACAGAGAACAAATGAGACAATTTTATTCTGATGGTCTCTCTTACAAACAAATATTAGACCTTAAAATAATGAAAGCCCATCTAGCCCCCTACTTTCTTGACCCTGTTACTCGACAACCCATTCCACCCAACAAATCTAGAATATCCATGAGGTGGTGCATACATCCGTAGATGAGTGCACATTTTTGGGATTGATGGTATATGGTTTTTGATAGTCCCCCACATGCTAATTGGGAGTGCCCATTGTATTTTTTGAGAAAACTGTATGCAAAGTTTGTTTTGGGGAAAAAGCCCAATTATTTTTATTTTAGATCATTTCAAGGTGTTGGTGGCGGCATGCCACAATAGAGATTAGGGGCAAGGGTTGATCCCCGATGCCCCATGCATGCGCAACCCCTTGTTGTTGCTCCTGGTCCTCCCATTCCTGCACCTATACATCATCAAGCTCTGGTCTCAACATTAGGTTCCCTTAGTACACTCGCAGGAGACCTTGATTAGCACACTTCTGTGATAGCGAGTGGGGAGCATAGAGATGATGATGATGATGATGGAGGATTTTTTTATGGAGCTGGTCTGAGTACCGCTTCAGGAGTGTCAAGGCCCGTCTCCCATATATGTACTAGTTGTCATCAAGTATGCTATGGACCTGATCAAGCCACACCTAGTTCAGGTGGATGAGGAGATTCTGGTGGTTCATTTGGTCACATCAGTTCATTTGTAGAGTTCCTCATAGCAGAACATCACCCTGAGGACACTACGACACAGGTATAAATATGCATCTAGATGCACGTTCATTTTATAAGAATTTTGATGGTTGTATTTATCAAAGAAAAGTTTGCAATACATTTTAACAATCAAATTGTTTGGTGTATAGATGACACTAATGATGCAAGGGAAATCATCTGTTCCACGAGTACATACATCGACACTAGTCATACTCGGCAACCCTTATGGGGTATTTTGATTTCAATTTTTAAAATTATATATGAAATCATAAATTATTTAACTTGAGTTTTAAATTTATAATTGAATCACATATATGTTTCAAATATTTATGTTGGTTTAGGTGAGTGTCGGCATCCCGCGTGATTCCTCTGAGGGATTGTCAGCACTCCTCCACTATGAGCATCATAGATGAGGCGAGGTACATTCATATTGTAAATTTGTTTAAGAGTTTACATTAGTATAGTTACAATTTTATGAGTTTTTGAATTCACTAGATATATGAAATGCATGCATGTACCTTACATAAATATTATAGCGTTAAATGTCTATGTACATGTATGTCTAGGTTGATACCACAATAAGAATGGAGCATTGGGCAAACATTTGATGCTAGGTTACTTTCCATTTAAGGGGCCATGATTTCCGGTTTGTTTTACAAAGGCTTTCACCACACACCAAAATGTGCAAAAGGCGAAGATATATATATATATATATATATATATATATATATATATATATATATATATATATATATATATATATATATATATATATATATATATATATATATATATATTCAAGTTAACCTAATTCAATTGTACATGCTTTAATTTTGATCTTGTAGGACTATGTTAGTGCAACTTCCAGCCCTGACCCAAACATAGTTACACCACCAGGAGGACATGTAGAGTA
Organism: Sequoia sempervirens; assembly: GCA_007258455.2. NCBI lineage: Eukaryota > Viridiplantae > Streptophyta > Pinopsida > Cupressales > Cupressaceae > Sequoia > Sequoia sempervirens. The sequence goes on from VDFB02036102.1 coordinate 4,096, forward strand.
GGTTCAAGATCAAATGGTAATTTAATTTTTTTATTATATTTAAAGTCAATTATTATATTTAAAGTCAATTATAAATTTTAAATTGAATATATACATAATATGATATTTTTACATATTCTTTTTTTTTTATAGCATGAGACACATCTTGTAGTTGAGCATGTACAGATAGGTCCTGGAGAAGAGCCTAGTGCACAACCTTAGAATATGGTACAATTAAAATATAATAAATTCTGAATTAAATTGAATTAAAAAAAATTAATTGTAGAGTTGTACATCTAATTTCAAATTTCTTTGTCTTGTTTATGTAGATTGATTTAGAAATTTAGGGTTGCTTGAGGTGCTTTTGACATCCATGCATTAGATATGATGGTAATTTAAAGATTTTATGATGGATTATAAATTAAATTGTCATTAAATCATTTTTATTGTCTTACATCTAATTTCATCTTTCTCTTATCTGAGAATGTTTGGTCATCCACATAGATCCATGGTGTGAAGAGGTCTCTTGATTATAGAGAGCGATTACATGACCTAGAAACATGTGATTTATAATGTTATATTTGTTTATTGCATGGACTATATTTCTTGTTTATCATGTGCTGTTGGACTTTATTTCATCGTTTAATATATTGGTTTCATGCACTTAATATGTTACATAAATTATGGACTTTATTATTGTTTGAAATTTTAATTTACACATGTACATTTATGCATTTTATGTTCATAGTCAAGACATTAATGTGAAATTTAGTGATCTCATACATGTATTAATATATGACATTTTAATATTTATACTTTGCAAATTTAGTGATTTCATACATGATATACATGATATGTACATTCAATAAATAGCGATAATTACTCAATGAACTTATATAACTATGGTTCAAGTAGGAAAATTTCTTTCAATTATAAGATAATCCATTTCTTTTAATTCATCATTTTGTATAACATTCATCATCAAGGAATATGATGTTGGTTTCCAAGAGCTAGTGTTTATGATTAGTACCTAGGTGGATAGTGTTGTGTGGTCTCACAACATGCACGTTGCATTTGAAAGGTATAGGGGCCATGGTTAGCATGACAATGTGTGCTTCCTAATTGAATCAAAAAAGTTTAAAGAACCTATTTTTGTGATAAATTCACTTGTGGAGGTGTTTAAAACAATTTAAACCAAGAGTAGACTTGTTTTTAAGAATTTTGAGTCTTACAAAATTGAGACTTTTATCTTAGCACATTCCACATTTGGTAAAGTTAGGCCAGGTAGCCGAGTATAAGGCTAGACAAAGAATTTCTTATGTGACCTAATTTACCATAGGTGATAAAAAAAAGAATTACCAAAGCTTGGACCCAAAATTTATATTAAACCATATATGTCAAAAATTGTGAATTAAAAGTAGTATTGAATCAGATTTAAAAGTATAGATGGATAGTAGGTAGTGACAGTATTTTCTCACAAAAAAGAGAAGTCATAATCTTGGAATAAATGTCTAAAAAATATCTCACTCTAGAGCCATATAAGCAAAAATGATTAGGAATTATGTAACTTTGTGAATTCCTTAAAATTCCTTTAATGATCAAAATCTCAAAGATGCTAAAAGTGCATCAATTAGGTAAATCAAAAGGCTTGATTTGGTATAAATAATGGATGAAACAAGGTTATGTCTTAATTTATTGGGATTTTAATCTTGATGCAATTAAGTGCAAAGTAATACAATTTTTTAGTGCAAAAAATTCTAAAGGATATAGAGGTGGAGTTGAATGTCGATCTAGTAGTGAATGTTTTTCCTAATCCAAAAGTAGATTTTTTTGATTTCATACATGATATACATGATATGTACATTCAATAAATAACGATAATTACTCAATGAACTTATTCAATTCATGTCAATCAATAATTAGTCAATAAATCATAATTTACAAACAAAAGCAATCTATTTATATACCAGAAAGGATAAAATTTTAAGAAATAAACAATACCATAGAAGATTAGAGAATAAAAGCATTAATAAATACTATAAAATAATAGTTCATCTAACACTAATTTATAGTTGTCAAAACAAATAATGGCGTCTTAAAGAGTGTCTAAAGGAGTCATAGAACATCTTAAGGGGATGTCTTGAGGGGTTATATCGTCTTGAGGGATGCCTTAAAGTTGCTTAGGGGATATCTAAAGGGGTCATAATAGAGCGTGTTAATTAAGGGGATGTCTTAAAGAGTCTTAAGGGGGTGTCTAAAGGGGTCATAATAGAACGTCTTAAGGGGATGTCTTAAAGGGTTATAATATGTCTTAAGGGGATGTCTAAAGGGGTCATAATAGAACATGTTAATTAAGGGGATGTCTTAAGGGGTCTTAAGGGGATGTCTAAAGGGTTCATAATAGAACATGTTAATTAAGGGGATGTCTTAAGGGGATGTCTAAAGGGGTCTTAAGGGGATGTCTAAAGGGGTCATAATAGAACGTGTTAAGTAAGGGGATGTCTTAAGGGGTCTTAAGGGGATGTCTAAAGGGGTCATAATAGAACATATTAATTAAGGGGATGTCTTAAGGGGTCTTAAGAGGATGTCTAAAGGGGTCATAGTAGAATGTCTTAAGGGGATGTTTTAAGGGGTCTTAAGGGGATGTCTTAAGGGGATGTATTAAGGGTCATGTCGTCTTAAGGATATAATTGATTTAACAATAATGTATGCATGATATTTAGTGATTATAGACATAAGCATAAAGAGTTTAAAAGTGGGAAAACATGCACATTTAAGAAAAACAAATATAGAATATTGATTTGATACATAGAAGTACACAGAGTATGTTTAATTATGTAAGTATGTATGTACATATATGTTATCTCAAAACAATGTTTACAAAATTTGGATATGCCATCTCAAGAACATCTCAAACTCGTGGCTAGAATGTAGTAGGTCTTCAAACCACCTGATATCAAAAAGGTACAAGCAAGATCAATGAAATCATCAAAACATACATATTTTAATTTATATAAAACTATCTATATGTACAAAACTCAAGTACTTGCATTTAAAAGTATTCCACACATGTTTGTAGGTTGAATCCAGACATCCTCTCCTTTTTGTTTCAAAGTATGAGATGAATGCAATGATGGCTCTAGGATACAAAAAATGACAATATATCAATTTTAACTATTAATGTCCAAGCAATATCAATATGTAATCAAAACATGTATTTAAATATAATTTAACTAATAATTACCTATTTTTACCAAGTATTCCATGTTGTCTAGGTTGAATCTGCATGGACTAGATCCTTTTTGTGATTATTCCTTAAGGATGTATAAAAGGAAAATTTAAATCAATTACAACTAATAACACACTTGACCAATGTCGAAACATGTATTTAATGTATTTAAAAGGACAAAATAAAACTAAAACTATATTTACCTATATTTACTTATTCCATTGTACCATCTGCATCCTCTCTCTTTTGCAATGCATCTATGATTGCCTCATGCTCTTCCATAGAAATTGACCATAGCAATTTTTTTGAAGGTCTTCCACAATACCGCTCTAGTTTTATATTTGTTTCCACCACCAAATGTGAATAATGCATAATCTTTTTATGTGTTTCATAGTCTTCAAATGCAGGTAGACCATTCTTTCTTCTCAAGTATTTTCATAGCCAAGTGCCAACAACCACCACCAATCCTATTGGAAAACATGTTAAAAAACCATCATCAAATAAGTTTTCAAAATTTTCTTAAGGGGATCAAAGACTTGTTCTAAAAAATTGCTTAAGGGGGTCTAAAACTTGTTATCATTTGAAATTTGCTTAAGGAGGTGTCTTAAGGGGATCACTGTACTTGTTGGATAATGAAAGCCATCATCATCTTCTCGAGGTGTTATCAACTTATGTTTACTTTCCACATAATGAGCCAACCAATATTCTGTTTGCTCTTCATTCCCCTCAGGTGCAATAACAGCATACACATGTCTTGCCAACAAAATTCAATTTAATAACTTGTGTATATCCATATAAATAATTTAGTATTACAAAATAACTTAATAAAGTGAAATAAAATAAAATAAATTGAATTAAAATTACCTTCTTGTACAAGGTCTGAAACACGGTCATAATCTTTAGATGCAAACAATTGATCATTTTCTTCAATAGTTCTTTCATATTGATTATGTGCTTCTGTAGGTGTCAACGATCTTTGCTCCCACTGTTCAACCCATTATGTATTTTCACAAGCTTAATCTCCTAAGATACAAAACTAGCAAAAACATGCAAGCTCCCTTGTCCAAATAGTCCATGTGCTTGCTGTCGCACTCCTAAATGAATGCCATTTAGTAGATCCACTAATTGTCTCACAATCAACTCTAGGAAACAATGTTCTCTTCTCCACCAACCAAAAGAATCGATGAACTCAAGAGTAATCACTCGAACCAGTAAATAATCTTCTATTACACCAATCCACAATCTCATGTGCATTTTAAAATTTTACTAAATCCTCAAATTTTAATTGTTCTCTAGCAAGAATTCTTTTGACACATGCCCAGCTCCATCATGTTCTCCTTTACCATGCCCAACTTAAAAAAAAATCCATATATGTTGGACATTAAGTTCCTTGTGAACCCTACTTAACCAATAGAACATTCTAGCATTTTTGAACTGCTCCGTAATTATATCCGACCATATGAGGTGTTCTTTCATATGGATTCCTTTCCCTTTAAATTTTTATAAAATATACTAAAACAATATTGAACAAACTCGATGAGTGTAACCGGGTTGTCACTCAAATAAAAATGATACTCCTCAAAAATTTTCTTGATCCTTAGTGCTATCATCTGCATGTCTATAAACAATATGGAACAAACATAGCTACTTGCACTAATTATAATATTGAGATTGAATTTCCTCTTGTGGAGCGAGAGTATAATTCTCTGCAAAATCAACCATTGAAAGTATAGTACCAATTGGAAATGTGTTTCTACATGCACTAAATTGGCCATCAAGCCATCGAGCATATTCGTGAGTGCATGACATATTTTGGTACAATTATTATTAAATTCACTCATAAATGCATGCACACCTAACTTTTACAAACTAAATCACACAGCTTTCCCATTTTTCCATCTTTTAAAGAATCTTGAACATTCCTAAATCTTTTGACATCTACTAATTGTTGTCCAAAATCATGATCAACACTTTCATGCAAACAAATTCTTAAAAGTGAAAGATTTCCACAGTTAATGCATTGTCTAGAAATACAAGAACTTAAATAAAATAATTTATCATTAGATTTTTCACAAAACAAACCTGAAATAAGCTCTCTTATTGCTTCAGGTGGCATATCAATACCACAATCTTGTCTAATCATGTTAGTATGCAAGGTACAACGTATATATCGAAAAACATCATAAAAATAACGAAATTGAACATGTATTTTACAACAACAAGATATTCATTGTTTATTAATTTTTACATACCAGGGTTTACATTTTTCAAAAGACCTTTGACTTATTTCAATATTACCAGGTAACACTGAATCGCTACAAAATTTTCTATAAAATTCAGTTTGTGTTGTATCTAATAGGTGTTTTGGGTGAGGATCAACTTTGGACCCCACCCTTAATTTTAAAACATCTCTAGCATTAGATGAAACCCTAGTATTATCATGCCAATATTTTTCGATCAAAGATTTAATTTCAACATTCAATTTTATATCAGACCTCGGTAGTCGTCCACTGAAACTCCAACATTGATTGATAGGATCATTTTCTATACTTTCTTTTTTTTGCCACTCTTAGTAATGTTTTAGGATGTATTTTTAAAACTTCACTAATATTGTTTACCATTATTTTATTTAAAGTTGCTTTGTTAACTATAACAGTAGTTATAGCTCTTCTTGCTACGTTTTTATCTTTAGATCGACTATTTTTCCCAATAAATTGAATGGCACTAGCAACAGTAGACATAACATGTTTTAATGATTGATCTTTTCTTTTTGGTTTAACATAAAAGCCTAACCTATTCATTACTTTCCTCATTTTTTGCATTCTCATCAATTGCATCATTAATTGACATTGAAATGCAAATTTTTTACGATAAAAGAATTTGGTGTATATTCTATTTGCATGTGTTCTTATTTGCCTCCAAGAAATTTGACCAGGAAGATTATCAAAAACACCACTTCCAATTTTAAAAAAGTATTTTCATTAAATTCAACATCACATTCTAGATTTTCATCTTCATTTTCATCAACAAACAGTTTTCATTTTTATTTTCATTTTCATTTCATCTTCATCTTCATTTTCATTTTCATCTTCATCTTCATTTTCATTTTCATTTTCATTTGCATCTTCATTTTCATCTTCATCTCATTTTCATTTTCATTTTCATTTTCATTTCATTCATTTTCATTTTCATTTTCATTTTCACCTTCATTTTCATTTTCATTTTCATTTTCATTTAAAATGGTAAGAAAATGATCATTTTGATTTTCACTTGCAACAAAAGATTTTTATTTTTCGTTTTCAACAAATTCTATAAAAGGTTCGTCTCTTTGAATATAGTCAATGTCAATATCATTAAGTCCAGCATCTTGTAAAAATTCTACATACAAATTTACCATTTCACTAACATGTGGATTTGAAGACGTACTAGATTTGTGCATATTGAAACATTCTCCATAGCATTCAAAGAGGGATTTGAAGACATAGTAGGACTTTTTTGTATAATCATATTCTTCTCCAAATTGACTCCTTGCAAATTAACTTCATCTACAACCATGGTATCCTCAATGTTTTCATCTTCAATAGTTGTTGAATTGGTTGCTCCACCATCATTCATTGATTTCATTCTCATTCTTCTTTCTCTTTGTCTTTGTCTCTCTTTTTCCCTATTTTCTTCAACTTGTTGAGGAGTCAATGTCTTCCTTCTTTTATTACGAGCTTTATCTCCAATAATTATAAAATTCTCAAGCACAAATGAATGTTAATAGTGAAATTCTTCTAAATATTCAATCCAAATTGGAAGTTGAATACCTATTAAGAAAAAATTCTTCCTCTTGTGTTCGTCAAAACAAGTAAAAAACTACCACAATTCCACTTTAAAAATTGAGTTTTGACCTGTAAATACAATAGCTTATGAAAAATCATTCATTTTTAGTGCTCTCGGCTGTACATGCAAGTTGCAGACTTCAGAAAACTTGTGCACAGTGAATTTAAATCATATAAACAGGATCCCATTAATAACATAGGATCCCGCTTCAAATGAATTGGGATCCTGATTATAAAATGGGATCTCGTTTATGCATAAGCGGGATCCTGTTTCATAATCGGGATCCGGTTCACCGACTTCGAATGTTGGAGCCGTTGCTTAGTGAATGGGATCCCGTTTATGACAATGGTCAGAATGTTGATCAAATGTAACGGGATCCTGATTAGTAAAAATGATCCCATTTTATAAGCGGAATCCTATTTTTTTTAAATTTGAATTTCCTTTTGCATTGTGGTCGGGTTTTTGCTTAGGTTTTTGGTTCGGGAAAAGCATTGGAAGTCTGAACCTCAACCTTCAACGTGGTTTGACCTGCAAGTTGAAGGTCCTAACAATGTCAAAGAAAAATACCAACTTTGGACATATGGCTGATGACCTTTTTTGCAGAATTTTCTGACAAAATTAAAACCCATTTTAGATGAAACAATGCAGATTCTAAATATGTAATTTGTTTTGCAATTGGATTATTTTTTCTATTTTTCAATTAATTTCTAATAAAATTGGTCCATAAACTTTCAATATCAGAGTTTTTTACTATTTTAATAACTTTTGATCAACATAACATTTTGACAAACGGATTGCACAAGAACAAACTTTAGACAATTCTTTTCAATTTAAAAAAAAAATCAAAAAAAGATAAGTTTAGGTCATCTTATGCATGTCGTACATGACGATTTTTCAAAACGACAAATCTGCCTAATAAAAATTTAACAAAAAAAAAATTCAATAAAAAAATACAAAAATATCAAGAACAAGCTTCAGTGAGTCATAAAACTTATCCCAAAAGGATTTAGAAAAATATGATAATTTAAGTCAAAATATGGATGTCGTACACGTGCATGGTATGGTAAAAAAAATGACTTTTAAACAAAGTGGTTTTTAGAAATGCCTATTAAAACTCAATTTGTACAATCTGGGTATTGAAATAAATTACATATTTGGAAACTAGACTCCGAGCACTACATTTTATGATTAGTGACTTTTTTAAAGATTTCATCTCTAAGTGCTTCTAATTTTAAGGTCAAATGTGTCAAATGCTGAAAATCAGATAAAACACTTCCACTTTTTGGCCAAAAAGTGGACTCAACTTCTTGCACACACCCACAACAATTCACAAAATAAATTAAAAGTATACATACATACATACATACATACATACATACACATATTTATGTATGTATGTATGTATATATAACCACAACATAATTTGAAAAAGGAAAACTAAATGAAAAAGCCAACCATTTACTAAATAAAAAGAAACCAAGAAATAAGATAAAAAATAAAAAGCTAACCAATTACAAATTAAAAAGAAACCAAGAAATAAGAGAAATAAATTAAAACTAATTTATAAATAGAAATAATTAAAACTAGAAAAATAAAAATTGAAATTTTATAAAAATTAGGCACAAAAGCACTTGAAAATTCAATAGCTCTAAGATCAAAAATAAATTAAACAACTAAGGCACAAGATAAAAAGCTAATGAGTAGATGAATTCATTAGCTTAGAAAGGCATAAAATCCAAAAAAGAAACCGAATTAAAATAACAAGCAAAAGAAAAATAAAGTTAAAAATACATAGAACAAATTGAGGAACTAAAAGAAACTAAATTTTTTAATAATAAACACAAAAATAAACAATAAAAGAGCACAATAGAAAACAAGAGAAGAAAGGAAACAAACAAGACAACCAACCAAAGAATGAAGAGGAAAACAAAGCCAAAGCGAGAACTAGGAGCCCCAGGGAGGACAGAGGAAGGTGGGGAAAGACTAGAAAGGAAGAGAAAGGGGGAACACGAACCATAGGGCCAAAGGAAGAAAAAGAAAAAGGACAGAGGAGGGTGACTAGCTAAGAGCTAGACAAAGGGAAAAACTAGGAGAAGGGAGGAAAGAGGGGGAGAGCAACAGAGGAGAAGGATCAAGGATGGGGGCAATTGAGGCTTTTAAGGTTCGACAAGAGTGGTTGCCAAGAGAGGCTTAAACTCCATCCTTCATCATGATTGAGGTTGGAAGGGTGGTTGTTGATTGCTATGGCCTCCTTTAGTTTCCACTTGAAGAAGTTGTCTTCTTTACACAAAATTTGAGTGTTTTCTAGACAAATGTGGTGTTTGGTGGAGGAGGAATGCTCTACTAGCGCAAATTTACTAATATGCTCATGCTTGATATTAGTGCTATGCTCCTTGATTCTATTGGAAAACGAGCATCTCGTTTCACCTATGTAAGGAGCACCACAAGAAGAAACAACCTTATAGACTCCAGAGTTAAGACAAATGTCTCTGGAGTCTTTAAGAGGCGGGATGGAATTTTTCACTTTAGAAACAGGCTTGAAAGCACATTGAAGGCCTATTTGTCAACCTCATTGTCAACCTCATTGCCCCTATTTCCTTTGGTTATTATTTGTCAACCTCATTTTTCTTTTGGGTCTCCTCCAGTTTTGTGCCTCTCCCCCCCTTTTCTCTCTCCCTCTCTTCTTATACTAATCTTGGTCTGCAACTCATCATTTTGCATCTCCTTCAGCTTTATATCCTGATGATGGATCATAGAGTGTGATTTGAAATGTTAATGAAAAAACTTGCACACAATCGAATCCAGAAGCAACATAATTACATTAACTAAAAAGATGATAAAAACAATAATACACTAATATTATATTTGTATTAAGCAATTTTATTTCTATTTATTGGTAATGAGACCACTTTATAGCTTCCATTGCTTTATTATACAAAGTAAAAATATAAAAATACAATAATTTTTAAAAGACTCTAAAGTTCATAGTACTAACGACGATAATTCATCATGTAATTTATAGTTTTTTACATTATAAGAAAAAAAACTCTCGTAATTATTTTGTATATGTCAGGCTAAGCACAAAGTATCTTCAAATTAACAATAATTGCACAAATTCGAAGCGTGGGTTATCATTAGCCACTCAATAATGTGTAGGTGATAAAGCTTTTTTAAGGTTAGTAATTTTTTAAAAGTATGATTTCTAAATGCCTTTTTCCTTGGAGTAGTAGTGGTTAATAATAAATAATTGTTTTAGTTTAGTACTAATGATAATTAGGTAATAAAAATTACTTTTATAAATTAAATGCAGAGGAATAAATGTATTTAATATTTCAAAAAATGATTAAAATAAAATTGATATTTATGTATATTTCATTTATTTGGATACACAAAAATTAGGAAATTTAAATATATTCTTTTTAAAAAATTTAGGTCAATTTTGCAGCTTTGTATTAGTTTTGTATCACATGGATTATATATTATGTTTTTTAATAAAACTATTATCATAAAATTCAGTGCAGTTATTAATTAGTAAAGTTAAAACAATATATTTCAAGGAAGGAGCAATAAATTTTAAATAAATCCACTTTAGTTATTAGTTAGTAAAGTTAGTTTTTATTTAAGAATTGTATAATTAAAATTTCTCATATTTAAATTTAATCAAATTGTTGGAATTTAATAGGAACATCTTGGACAAAAAATCTATTAAGAGTTGTTAAATTAGCAATATATCTATTCATTTAATTTATTTTTAAAGTAGTATTATATTTGCATTGGAATAAAGTTCATATTTGAAGGTTAGAGGTATTTATTTTTAAAGTAAAATAATTCAAAATATTCCAGTTCACTCAGGTATGGACAATTTGCATCAACCCAATGAGATTATTGACATATCAAGTAGTTCCAGTTCCCCTATTCTGTCGACCAACTCAATACAATCGATCAACTAGAATGACGCTTGTACAAGCCACATATAGGATTTTGCAAATGACATTACAGTTAGTTGCCTTGACTTGCTACAACAAGAAAAGGCCATTGTTCGAAACGTGCAAAGTGTAAAAGATTGTGACATTCAGTCAATGGAAATAACAGTACATGAATTCCACTCAACTTGTGAGAATTTGGGTTCCTTCTGCACTTTCCTACGTGAAATGAAAGTAGATGAGTTCTACACACAAGGTGGTTCTATCTACATAAAATAAGTGCTTTAGAATTACTTGAATGGTGTCTAATATACTTTCTCTCTATAAATGTGTATATAGCATGTGATTTAACCATGTAACTACAAATTTTACCAACTTATGTATAGTTGGCTATTTTGTAAATCCCTACAAGAAATGTAAGGTCAAGTATACTATGAACAAGTGTAACGCTCCGCCGCGCAAAACCCAAAGGAACAATTAAAAAAGCAACAATTTTTTTTAGCATAAAGAATGTACTTTAAGTTTTCTAACATAACTAATGTTTTCAAGTTACACACCTAAGTCCCTTGGGGTACATGAGGTGACATTACCTAAACTATCCCGTAATAAAGTTAATAGATGTAACATTAAATTTCCAATAACGTAATCCATTCATTCACATATCTTCATTTAAACATTCATTAACGATAACCAAAGTGATAAGAATAATCCATATAAAACCATACATGCAGATTACAATAAATTAAACATGGAAATATAAAGTACATATTTCCACAGATAGAACATAACATTAATAGTATATACAATTTGTAGTTCTAAAATGATTTACATGGTGTGATTATACATTACATCAGTCTGCTAGTCTGCTAGTACATCTCAATGAACACATATACAAAATTACATCATAAGTATTCCCAACACACGTGGGAGTGATACATCAATACATAAAATACATCTGGAGTAAAGATATACATTTGGTAACATATGAACCCTGGATCAAACTACATCTGCAAAAAATTGCATTGAATGGTACAACTGCATCACAGGGGAGCCAACGGGGTGCATAGCACATTCCACCCAACCACCCTCGTGCTAGGAGTAAATAAGCAAGGATCCCCGACCAAGCACATCCAAACAGTAATACAAGACTAAACTCCAAACATGAAAAGTAAGAAAACACACAAGGAAACATAATATCAAAAGACCAGTTCTAGAGGCTAGCAATAAAAAAACAACACAAGGGAATGCTAGAGGAGAGTGTCATTGCACAGTCCTACATGGGTTATTCTAACTGCCTTTCTCTATGTGATGTCCCCATCTATGGTTATCTTGACAACCTCTCTAGGCGTTGACCCCATAGGGTGACTCATTCAGAACCGTTAACCTCTTGTGGAGATGAGACAACAATCTTGCCAACTATGGCCTTCTCGGCCCACCTTTAGTCTATGAAAGCCGTAATAGGCGGATGAAACATCCATGATTATCTTATTAATGTTTTACTACCCACCCCCTAATTAATTATTTAGGTTATCACTTTTTACTCTAACTCTAACATGGGTTATCCTGATAGCCCCTTTGTGCGCCGACACCCATGTAGAGCCACTCTCCCTAGAACCCAAAACAAAAAATCCAATACCAAGGGGTTGTACCAATAAGAACACTAAACCACCAAATAGAACAACCAAGAGGAAAAACCATCTCGCCAAAATCATATGAATCAACACCCATAAAAAAATGGTACAACCCAAACGTAAACTCAAGATCACCACTATAGTAAAAAATAGGGACAAATATCAAATTAAAAGATCATAAATACATATCATTTCCCCATTCCTATGGAAGTCCCTAACAAGTAACTTAAGCTCCTATAGAAGGATAACTAAAGGGTTTTTCCCACAAGACATAATCCCGATTAAGAGAAAACCATAATTGACTCAACGGAAATTTCAGGAGTAAACAATTACGTATACGAATAAGCTATAATTCAAACAACACCATATAACATATTTTGTTACAAAATAATTTCACCAAGAAATAAATAAATTAATTCACTTGAGAACATTCAACTTAATTTAGACCACAAAGTTTATTTCTAATTTAATTGATCACACTAAAATATCCAACATTGCAAATTTTAACATTATCTAATTGTTTCATGATTTCAGCATATATAACCATCTGTATATATATACGTATATACATATATATGCATATATAAATAAAGCATATATTAAAAATCATGCATTTAAATCACATTATAAAATTACCCATATAATTCACTGTAATTTATAGCTATATATAGATATATATTATAAAAACAAATTAAATAAAATTGAATTTAAAAAAAAGAATAATAAAAAAAAAACCAACGCAGCCGTATGGTACTGCGTACGTACCTCCCTGTGGGGAGGCCGTAGCCTCCACATGGCTGTGCCCAACAACCATTAGTTGTTGTACGTAGCCTGTGGTAGCTGCACACAGTCCACCACGGGGGTCAAGGGTGGTACGGCGACAACCGACCACTCCCCCCCCCAAAATATATATATATATATAATATATTTTATTTTATTTTTTTAAAATAGAAACACCAGGAACCCAGATTCTCTGTTGCAATATATATATATATATATATATTTAAAAGAAAAAATATAAACATATGCATATATATATATATATATATTCTATATATATATAGGAAAAAATATAAACATATGCATATATATATATATTTTCTATATATATATATATTTTCCCACAAAATATAAAATAAATAATATGAACAACAGTCTAGTTTCTCTCTAGACACAATAAATCTAGGCATACAGTTTTAATCCTCATAATAAATTGGTTTTCTTTTCCAATTAAGAATTTTATAACTAGTTTTGTTGAAGAGAGTTCAGAGGGTTTCTCAATATTTTTTTTTACAGAAGATTTAAAAGTTTGACACAAACAAATTTTCAACAATAGAACCTTCTTTCAAACATAGATATCAATTTCGAGTATGGCAGACATGATTTTCATTTGCCTTACAAAACTATCAAAAACAAAAGAATTAATAAATCAAAAGAACCTGGAGTCCTTCTTTGATGTCGAATCCAAACACGACAACCCTTCTTCCTCTTTCAAAAACAAACTTCCTTTGCAGTTCCTTCTCCAATTCCTTCTTTTAGCTAACTTCTAGATCAATATTATATTTTTCCTTACAAAGAACAATTTTTTTAATAGAGAAGCACACACATTTTTCTCCCACTGTTACTTCTTCTTCCCAAAAAAACAAAAACCATTCCGTCCAGAGAAACTTCTTCCTCTCACAATAATAAAAATAAAGAAAAATAAATAAAGCTCTTCCTTTTCCAAAAATTCACAATATGCATTGGTTCTTTTTTCTTGCTTTAAAAGCTCACATTTATCTCACAAATTTAATTAAAAATTCATTATTTTCACATTTATCCTCACCTGATATTATCATCAGATTTTATAATATTAATATTTTGGAAAAGATAATTTACAATTATCATAAAACATTATTTATTTAAATCAATTACTTTATATCTTTTAATTAATTAAATAACTTTTAATTTACAATGTTTAAATCCAACATTTAACTGAATTACAATTATGTACAATTAATAATATCAACAAAATAACATTAATTAATCCCATATAAAATAAAGATAAATTAAATAACAACTATCCACAAATAAAATAAATAATCAACAACAAACAATATTGAAACAAGGACAAGATCAAGACTACGACACTGAAAGACTCACAATGAGGTGACACACTTGGAATGTGGACACTTCCTTATCAACTCCCTTTTCAACATCACACCCGTTGGGTTTATGAGACATGCTCAGACCTGGCAAACAGGTGGAGTCAGTGTCTAGGTTCATAGAAACAAATGTCAAGTAGCATGTAAATCTCCATTACAGACACACCGTGAAAGGTAATCGTGGGGTAGCAGGGCATTCGCGAGCGAGTGATGCCACTCCGTCCTTTCACCAAGACTCACTAACAAACACATCATAAACCATAGCAACATAAAATCACATCACCATATATATTAGTAAAGAAAACCATAACATAACCAATTAATATAATCACCACATAATGTATCATCAAACATTATAAGTAATGTTAAGTGCAACAAACCAACCAAACTATGAATCCACACACAACCAATCCGGTGAACTAATCACCATCACAAACCAAGTACAAAACCAACGCATAAGAGTATCAACATCACGAGGGGTATTACAACAAGGCACTTTGGCCCGCATCTAAAATACATTATGTCACCTACTACAATGCCATGTAATACACTTTTGCTTCATAAATATATACGTATACTACGTACTATTGTTATAATATTGGAGCTTTGTTCTTGCCTTTTGCTTTTGCTCCTTGATCCACATGTTACATTTCCAACAAAAAAAATCTTTGATTACATAATGCTATATGTCTCCTTCAAGTATTGTCTCTTTGTTGTACCTACATTGCTTACAATTTGTTAACTTAGTAGAACGATAATATCTTAATCTCTTCCTCAAACCGAAAGCCTTTCCAGTATTAGCTTGAAAAAAGTTCCATGTTTTAAAATATACCACATTAAAGTATATTAAATTAACATACAAAATAAACGTGTGCATCATACAACACATCTTCCCATAATGAAGGTTCACAAAGAAAAACACCATCGTATATTTTCCTTATAGCTACAAAGATGGTTTACAAAGTGTCTTGATCTTTATGATGGGTTCATAATTTATTTAGACTCTACGCAATTTTATGCTCTCCAATATAGCTTCAAATTGTATGGTTCATTTACTTAATACAACTAGCCTAAATTATAGTTAGGTCTCCTAATTTCATTGCACCCCAAATGATTAACACATTTACGAAACAAGTAGTTTTCTTTAATTTAAATGTACGTTCTTTCAAAGTTTAACCCTTGCTAAAAATGCACTAGTGTTATATTTGCTTATTCCAATTATATTATGTTTCCTAATTTCCTTGCACCCCAAATGATTAACACATTTGCGGACCAGGTAGTTTTCTTTAATTTAATGTATGTTCCTTCGAAGTTTATCCCTTTGCTAATAATGCACTAGTGTTATATTCATTATATTCATTAATTGAATGCATTTATTGAATGTCTATAGTGCTTGCAATTTACTTAGACTACTTAATAGAGTCAACTTAATTTTTAACTCACTACCTTTTCTCTTTTTGATCTTACAAATGCAGCAAGTTAACTTCAAATGACCACTATTTTGATATACAAAACTATTCACAATCACATTTATAGGTATTCTTCCAAATTTTCTTTTACACTATGTAAATTTTCTAAACACTTTTATTTTAACTATTGCTTGCATGGTCTCAGTCAACTAGATTGTGTCTTTCATTTATTATAAAAAATTAGTTAGCTACATTTTGTTGTCTATACAACATATTCATTTTATACTTCACAAAGTATGCATTTATACGTCAATTGTAGTATGTAATAGTTACTACTTGCAATTTACTTTTTGCAAGGACTAGTTTTTTCTCTCGTTACATTGTATTCTTTCACTGAGAATGCAATTAAGTTGATCAATGATAGAAACCTAGAATTGCAACCCCATCTACAAGCATTAGATATTTCAATGTTTTTCCATGGCCTCGAACCAACCAATCACTATATAGTATAGCTCTCCGATGGGGTACATAAGTAGAAGGCTACACTTCCAAAACATTACAACCACTACATAGATTCTGAAGAACTCTAGAAGGGATCTATACTTATTAAATATAGTTGCCATGTTATTTGCAATTCAAGGTGAGCCACCATATTTGAATGCTTTTCTACAAAATGCCAAATGACAACTTACAAATTAGCATTCTTGAACCCATTATGTCACATTTCATCCTATTCATAGAGCTTATTCATTGTACAATTATAGGCGGATTGTCATATCCAAATTTGAAATCACATGTTTGTAGTAGGATATCATTGGCCAACTCGCTACCTATTTGAAGAACAATCCCAACAAGTACATGCCACATCTATAAGCCTGTATGACAGTGTTATAGTAAAACAACCACCTCTCATGACAATGTATTCTTTGACCAAGAATGCAATCAAGATGATTAATGATGGAACCTAGACTTGTAACCCCATCTACAAGCATTAGACATTTCACTAATTGGCCATGGCCCCGAACAGGCTGATTGATATAGAGTGGGGCTATCAGATCGGGTACATAAGTAGAAGGCTACACTTCTAAAAAAGTACAACCAATACATAGCTTCTAAAGAACTCTAGAAGGGATCTATACTTAAACTCATAGGATACAGTTGCCCTATTCTTTGCAATTCAAGCTGAGCCACCATATTTTCATGCTCTTCTACAAAATTCCAAATAACAACTTGTAGCTTAGCATTTTTAACCCATTATGTCACATTTGTTCCTACTCAAAATTCTTACTCATTGTACCTTTATAGGTGGATTGCCATCTCCGAATTAGAAATCACATGTTTGCAGTAGGATATCATTGGTCAACCTGCCTACTTGTTTGAAGAACAAGCCCAACAAGTAAATGCTACAAGCTCAACTGCTCCATCTACAAACATGAATGACTGTGTTAGGGTAACAAAGCCCCCTCCTTGCAAGGCACTTTTTGGATTATGTTTATCTCTGCAAAAGAAAGACCTTCTCTCCAATATTACTCCTATTAGAAATTTGAATCCATTCCAGACAAGGTGGCTTATAAAGGGTCGTGTTACCATGAAAAAACAAATGCACCGCTTCAACACATAAAAGGGACAAGGGCAGGTATTTTCATTAGATTTTATTGATTGTGAGTGCACTAAAATACATGTAACTTACTTTAATGAAGTTGCGAACCTTCATTACATGAAAGTTCATGTTGGAGAAGTATATACAATATTTGGTGGTACTATTAAGTCAACTATTAGGTTGTGCAAAAAACTAAATAGCCAACTTGAAATTTGTTTAGTGGAAGATTCCAAAATTTCTCTCAAAAGATGACCTTGCAATTCTAAAACATCACTTCTCTTTCACGCCGTTCAAGGACATTGTAGAACTAAAAAATAATATCCTTGTCAACATGATGTTATTGGAATAGTCATAAGTGTGGACCCAAGCTCAACCATAAGGAGGAGGGATGAGACTGAAGTTCTTCGAAGGTGCATCAAGTTGATAGATATCTCTTCATCTACCATTAATATTACTTCATGGGGTCCAACTACTGAAAAGGAAGGCAAAAAAACTTCAAGAGATGTGCTCAAATCATGTTATTGTACTTGCAATAAAAAATGGTCATGTCACTGAGTATAATTGAAGGGTCATAAGCACTTTGGCAAGCACCCACCTATTTATAAATCCAAGTATAGAGGAGGAAGAACAACTCAAATCATGGTTTGAATAGAATGGGATTGTTGTTACTCCATCAAATACACAACCTTTGGATACACCTCTCATGATTATGAGAAAAAAATTTGCTAATATTGAAAAGAAAACTACCAATGTGAAACAAATTGTCCAATGCACTCTAAAAGCAACAATGCAATTCACAAAAAAAAAATCATTTTTCTATCCATCTTGTCCCCTTACATTAGTGGAAAACAATGTAAAAAAAAGTTGTCCAAAATGATGATCAAACATGGTACTATTCAAAGTGCAAAGCTACAACTGCTAAATGTGCCTATAGATACATACTTCAAGTAAAGCTAGCAGATCATACAGGAATATTATGGGCTGTTGCTTTTGAAGAACCAACTATTAAACTTCTTGGAATGTCTGCAGATGATTTATACATGCTGCAATTCAATCCTGGAAAAGAAATTCAAGCCAAGACCATAATCAAGGGAGTGTTTTTCAAGCAACTTATCTTCACAATCACAAATTCCTATGATTCAAGTGGTGTTCAAGGACGGGTAGAATCAGCAATCACAAAGGTTGACAAGCTAGATTTTGTTGCAAAAAATTCGCTCATGTTGGGTGGAATCGCTGATATGTATCATATTGCTAGTGTTTAGATATAGCTCGATTGATTATGTAATGTATACATAGTTTTTTAGCACCTTATATAGTATGCTTTGTATACTTTTTATTGCATACATGGAATTTCAAAGTCACATGTGTATTGAATATATTGTTATTATGAAAATAATGTGATTGATCTCTTCCATCAAATTACTTATGAATGTAGCATACTAATCATATCTCAAATAATTATCAAAATTAGAATGATTGAAGAACTCATTCGATACAATGGACAATGTAATGTATATACAATTTTGTAACATCTTATATATTATACTTTGTATACTTTTAATTGCATACATGTAATTTTAAAGTCACATGTGTATTGAATATATTGTTATTATGGAAATAATGTCATTGATCACTTCCATCAAATTACTTATGTATATAGCATACTAATCATATCTCAAATAATTATCAAAATTAGAATGATTGAAGAACTCGTTCAATACAATTTACAGTTCTTCCCCACACAAGTTTAGCTTCTTTAATTCTGTATGTATTTGTAATTATACATTTGATGATTGTAGTTCCTATTTCCTTTATAGATGTTGAACTCTAACCCTAAAAGCATACAATCTTGTAAAAGGAGTCATGACTACTATATTCAACATAAAGAAGAAATAAACATTCGTCGTCATATGCAACACATAGGAAAACAGACAATACAATCTAGCACACCAACCTCCATTCGGTAAAACCAACACAATATCAAACCATATGAATGTACAACATCCCAAACTAAACACCCTTCTAACCGAGGTTTGTCAAAGTGTTCACACCAAACAATGAATTATCTTCAAAATCACTCCACAAGCCTACCACAAACTGACACAAACTTCATAGAAGCATCTAAACAATTTTGATTGAGATTAGATAAACTATCAAACTTGCCAACTTGTACAGTTTGCCATGAATGCTACCTAGGAATGCACACCAACTCAACACAAAGTGGTCTAGTTTGTTTTAAATGCTTTCGTGAGAAAGGTAGACATCGTTTCTCTTCATCTAACTTTATGAACTAGGAGTACAACCGTACGAGTTAAAATTACTTACACAAGTTGAAGAAATGATTATAGCATGAGTCAAGCCAATAATACAAGTAACTCATGCTTATGGAGACCAATACAAATATAGTGGGCACATAATTTGTTTCCTGCAAGATATCAAAACCATAGCAAAATACCTACCACATAAAATTGCAAACTTGGATGTGTTGGTGGTTCGAAGAACCAATACAAAAGTTGACCATTATGACTGCTACGCAAGTAGGCATCATGTGTGGGCTGCATTAAAATATAAAATCACATATGACCCATACTACAAAGACGTTGAGGTGGATTTTGCATCCCTTGAAGAGCTCCTTGATACAAATACAAACATTTCCAATATGCTTCATAACCTTATTGCTACCAATGAAAATTTGGTTGCACCAAACAATGCATTGACATTTTACATGGACCCACCAAACAATGAATTCACTTCCTCCTCATCATTTATGGCTAGATTACCAAATAAACGCCATGAAGTAGAAATCATCAAAGAAACATTGCTAGTTAGAGATCAAGATGACATCATTATTGATTGTCCAACACTTGAGTCCTCACTAGTTAATGAATATAATACAAAGGGCCTTTTAGACATGTATTTTCCTTCACTCTTTCCAAAGGGTAGTGCATTACATTTGCAACCTTGCTATAGACAAGTTGAAATGCATGAATATGTGTTGCACCTAATGAGGTTTCATGATAATAGATTTGGAAGCCATCCAAGGTTTAGATATTTTGTCTTGAACTTGTTGATGCACCATAGAAGCCAAGGTGTTGCCTTTGTTTTTTTCTAGAAAAATGCTGAGGATTGCATACCAACCACCATTCATAGTATTTTTCTCCACATACAATAGTTGCTTGACACTAAAATAGCCAAACAATTGATGCATTGTGGATCCTCCCTTAGAGGTACACAAGCATATTGGAATAAGTGTTGTGGTGAGCTATCAAACATGATCAACCAAATAGGCTCCCCCACACTATTCTTCACCTTAAGTGCTGCAAATACTAAATGGCTTGATTTACACCAACTATTTTCAAAGGGAGCAACGCCAATGACAAAAAAACAATAAGGATTGCATAGATAACATTGTTACTAACCCACATACCACATCCTTATACTTGCATCAACGATTCATAATATTCTGCGAAGAGGTCTTAGAGAAACTATTTTGTGCAAAAGACTATTGGTATAGATATGAGTGGAAACATTGAGGGTTTGCACATGTACATGGATTCCTTTGGATTGAAGGTGCACCAAACATGGACAAACTTGACTAGAGAAATCATACAAATGTAGACATAGTGAAATCGTACTTTGAAAAATATGTTAGTGCCTGGAATCCTCATAATCTAGGAGACAAGAACAACACATGCCATCAAACTTTGCAAGATGATCCATGCTTACTAACAACACTCGAAATATTCGCTACAAATACACTTACTAACTATGAAGAGTTACTCAACCATGTCCAGAGACACACCAAATGTTCAAAATCAACCCGCCTTCGAAAGAAAGGAAACATGGAGTGTTGGTACAAGGCACCCTGGCCAGAATGTGCTACCTCTTGTGTAGTGATGAAAATGGGAAAAAACATTTTCTGCTACACGTAATGATGATAGGTTGAATATACATAGTCTAGAAATGCTTTCCATATGGAGAGCCAATATGGATTGTCAGTCTACGCTTTCAAAAACACTTGTCTTAAAGTATATTGCAAAATATGTCGCGAAGGAAAAAAATAATCTGAAAGCTATATTGATATGTTAACACACATCTGTAGACATCAAGCATCAAAAGATAAAGATCTCATGGCATACAAAAAATACATTTATGAGATTATTGCTGACTGTGATATAGGTGCACAAGAAATTTGCGACATGTTGCAAAAGTTACCCCTCATTGTTTGCAATCGTGCATTTATGACACTTAAT
>VDFB02036103.1:0-41407 GCA_007258455.2 Sequoia sempervirens
CAATTTTGGTCTACCCGGAGATCTGGATTCTCGTGATGCCTATAGCAGGCATTCGTCCCCAACTAGAGCCATTGTTGGGACTCAAATTTGCCTCTATTACATTATTGGGGCTTCCTACCCCACTAGAAACTATCGGCATTAGGGATGGTTCCTGAACCTTTGGGAAGTTCCAATTTGAACTTAGTTTCTTTTCTTTCCTCTTTTTGTTGGAGGTTTCAACCATATTAGGAACCATCATTGTTTAGTGTGTAGAAGGCGCCGATAGCATTTGAGCATCTCGATCCTTATGGTTTTGCTAAGGAAATGTTTTTCACTTTCTCCTCTAACCGTATTTCTTTAATTCATTTTCACCATCCATGAATTTTCTAAGTGATTTCAAGAATGTGTTTGGGCGCGAAAAGTTCCAGCACACAGATTTTGATTTCAGCTACTGCCATCACTGTAGAATGATCGCCCAACCACCATAGTTTAATGCTGCAACCATCTTTCAATCTACAACATCCATTTTGGGGTCGACTCATCCGCCACTGTGGATTCAATATTGCTACAGTGTCACGAATTAGGGTTTTGGCTTGGTGGAGTGTTTTTACTGGGTTTCGCTCCTCAATCTATTCATTGGACAGTACTGGGATACATAGAACAGCAGAAGAATATTCTAGAAGGTTAGACATTCACAAAAAAACATTTCTAGAGCTGAAATGATCCAATCTAGAAATCTGGTTTCTACTTAAAAGGAATGGAAATTTAGCAACACCAAATCGCATAGCAATGCAACTAACAAACTTGAGATTGTTTACATAGTGAATCAAATAAGAGTTTGTATGATTGAGTAGACCTTTTCCAAATTAATCCATATATTTTAATCATAATTCAGATCTGATTCACTACAGACTGAGTTACCAGATAATGTTGCTGGAATATCAAACTGTACACAAAGAACCCCCTGTGATTGTTGTGGCGCTCAATTATGGGTAGGCAGTCACATTACAGACCCTGTTAGGCTCAGGCAACTGCTTCTAACACCCTGCTACTCTTGAATCTTAATCGCTGCTGTTGGTCTGTTGCTAGGACTGTCCTTGTTTATGCTATGGTGGCAGATCTGGGCACATAATGGCTCATCCTTGGTGCCCTCCTTATCGTTGAAATTGTTGCTATCATCCCCTCTACAATGGGTAATGCTATTGCAGGTCTGAACAGGCTATCTTGGGCTGCTGCAGGTTTGTTGGCTTCCCCAAATGATTGATTGAGTGGCCTATGTCTTGATAGTGTTGTGAGACTTTCTCCTCAATCTCCCAAGAGTGACAACCTGCTTGGAAAACAACCCTTATATAGGTTAATGATAGAAACTCAGATTTAAGCGTGCAATTAGGAAGGAAATTCAATAGAAATTGGTGGAACAAGGTCAGGGTTTGCATCCTAACCTTAGTAGACAACCAAGGTTTTCGTCCCAGCAGTCTGCCTTAAGCATTCTTCCCAAGGTTCACATCAATTTCCATCCTACCACAATAAAAACAAGAGATTTACTTATATACCTGTTCAAAAATCAAATGGCATAGCAGGTTGGCCACCAAAAGACATATTTTGTTATTATTAGAATAATTAATATTATTATATATATTATTATTAGTGTTTAAAAATACTTTTATTATTAAAAAGTTGAGAGGGTCGGCCCTATGAGATAAGGGACATGACAAGAGCTGTTGTAAGGAGGCATAAACAGTGTCAGACTGTTGAAATAATACTCTAATATCATTGTTTGGTTTTATGTCTCCATTAATGTGTGGGCAGACTCAAAAAATGTATTATTTATAGAATGTTTTCTTCAGTACATATGCTGCTGTGAATGTAAACACCATTAGAGGAATATGACAAGGTTCTAAGCTTGTTGCATATCTTGTAACAACTCTTTTTCTGCTCACATATGAATTTGAACAGTTCATCAATGGATAACTAAGTAGATGAATCTAAGAATGATATATGTTGATGCATATTAATGTGTAGATCACTTATTGCTTGTCATCTTTCTCTTGTCATCTCTCCTTGTTGACTATGACTCCGTTGCCTTGGGATAGACACCAGTCTCTTTGTACTTGTTCCAGTCACACATATCAAAACAAATCATCAAACACTTTTCTATTTTAGGTTCAGTTTGTGTGGTTCGTGATATCATTGCATACAGGGAATAGTATATACAATTTTTTGTGATTCATGCAACTCACCCCCACCTTGTACTCATTGCTAAGGTGATAAATCAGCTATACAAAGGTAGTAAGGTAGTTAGTTGTTCTCAGCCTAGTGACAACTTTGGGTTTGAATCAATAGTTTGGGTTAACTATCAATTTCATTTGATTGTTTTATAATCCAGCCTCCAGGAATACCCTCTTGAGTTTAAGCTGAGCTCAAAGCATAGGAGAGAAAACCCACTCTTGTAGAGTTAACTCAGAGTCCTCCATAGTTTTGTAGACGAATTGATTTTGCTCACTTGTTAACAACCTTGGCCTTGTGAGTGGATTCTGGCTTTAGGAAATGGAACAGTAATTTAGAGTGTCATGACCCCAATTTGGGGCCCTTTCCATTTGGCGGGAAAAATAAAGCATTTTTATATGCTAATATAAAAATAATAATATAATATTAAAAATAATAATTTTTTTTCAAGGGGTAAACGCTTTTGACCGGAGCTATGAACCAGATACAACCATTCAACAATACCACCCCAACGGGGTTTGAACCTTGGTGGCAAGAACAACAATGCCCTTGATAAACCATCACACCATGCCAATACCGGCAATATTAAAAATAATAATAATAAAATAATGAATTTAAATTATTGTTAAATAACATTTAAATTTAAATAAATCCATCTGGCCGACTTCCTTATTGGTGTTTAATATTTTTTCTTGCTAGGCCGACACCTTGTTGTGGCTGGTCAAATTGGTATATATGATCATTTGCTTCCCTGTTTCATCATCATGGAATCTGGAATACATGCACAGGTCTGCACGTGGAGAGCAGAGCAGCGATCTTCCTAGGATGAAAACCCTAGAGAAGGACTTAGTACGAAAACCCAGCTAGGTTGGAGGGGAATCCATCACGGGGTTCCACATGCACTTCAACGTATATTAGGATCAGACTTCTATGTCATTTTGGGAGACAAGTTTAATTGCAGATTTACAGTCATTGCCTTTGCACTTTTCAGGCAAATAAGATTATACTTTCAGACCTCTTATATGGTAGTTGTTGAGGGTTGTCACACCCTTATATTTCATTGTTTGGATTTCTTTCAAGATTCTACCTATTTGTGATACTTTTCTATTGATCTGCTGGGCGGAATTGCATAGCTAGGGCAGAATTATGCTTGCATACTTTTAGTTATGGCAGAGATAATACTCAGAATTATAGGTGCCATGTTGTTTGCCTAATCGATGGAATATTAATGAGAAAATCTTCATGCCTTCATACCATGACTGGGAAATGTATTGCATGTTTATATCAGCTGTTGTGAACATAAAAGAGCAGATTTATATTCAGAAATCTAGGGTTTAATACAGAACTATTCCTACAGAAAACTAGGGCATAATCTGATTTGATTTCACTAAAAATTCAGCATTGTTATTTGAAGGGAAAAATTAAAGCATTTTGCATAAATATATCCAGATTTGTATGGCATAATTAGAACTAGGGTTTGGAAGCTAACTTTTTGGCAGAATAAATAATACCCCAACTTGGGGACATTACATAGAGATCTAAAATGTCCAACTAGAAACAATTTCATGTAAATTTTTTTATTAAATATTAAGATGTGTTTCAATTATGCAATTTTACATGCAAAAGAAAATGCCTTACTAGCATTCAAAGGATGGAAAACAAGCTACATAATACAAAATCCATTGATTAAGATGTCCATGATATACAAAATGTCAAGGACACCAAATCAACTTGCAGGACAGGCTCCATTGAGCCCAATGCCACTTGGACCACTGCTCTTCAATTTCAAATACATCCTAGGGGTAGTTGTAGATGTGCAAGGTTTTTTTTCTCTGCAGCTACAAAATTCTTAGGTGCCTTGGGAAAAGAGTTTGAGCATCTGTATTTCCTTGATATTCTTACTGAATAAGATCTTTCAGATTAGTTTGCTAGGGCTTTTGGCTGATGAAGAACCTCTTTTGTTTACCCGAGGAAAAAAAAGTAGTTTATCTATATATTTGGCACCTGGTAGGATGACTCCTGGAGGTTTGTTTTGTTCATCTCAACAAGGACAATAGATGGAAATTGGTGGACTAAAAATCTTTTTCCATTTTTTCCCTTTCTTCCTTCTGGGCCAACTTTGCAACAGTGTAGCCTGCACTTTGAAAGATGAGTAGCATTTTCTTTAACCTTAAGGATTTATGAAAATGTTACAGACTGATGAATCTGTAATTAAGGGCATGGCATCTCATTCTTGAATTCTTTTCTGTAAAATGGTGGGTGTCAGTGACTTGAATTGTTCCTCATCAACCTTTTTTTAAGTCAGTCATTCTTAAGCAATAGAGAAAGTGGTTTCAGATATCTTTATCAAACAGAAGTGCATTTAAAATTTATAGCAATTACCAGCCTGAGTTGTTTGACAATGTTGGTTTCAAATATGAAGGGGAAGGGATGTTCATTCTCTCTCTTGAGACATTGGAAGAGGAGAAATTGCATCTTCTATTTTAGACCTACAACAGTGACTACCCCTTATATTCTCTTTTTATTGTTGAAGTCCTAGATCTTTCTCAAGAAATTGATTTTTTCTTTATTCATGTAATCATTTTTATATGTTTTTTCAGTGCAAGGAAATGCTTGTAATTGCTCAAGCAATGTATTTTTTTTATGATCTTGATTTTCTTTATGGTTCGTGGTCTTTTCAAGCCTCACATACTACTTATTTATAGAAACATAATTGTGAAGAAAACTGGCATTGACATTTTGAAACTTCTGCATCAGGAAATGGAAGATTGGGAACTTCAAAGATGTTGCAATCATGATCAAGTCACCTATATTGCGACTATTGGTGCCTTCATTTTTGTAATCCTTGCTGTATGGCCACCGAGTCATTCTCACATTTGATCAGATTGTTGATTTAGTAAAGATGAAATTTTTGGTTGTGTTCATGATTTTGCTATGATAGTATGGATGAACCTAAATTTAATGGTCGTAATTCATTTGAAGTCATTTTGTTCTTTAGGGATATATGTTATTTTTTTGTTGACTTATAAATCCTGTTTTGCAGCTTTGGAGGACACCATTATTGACTCCTTTTAAGCTCATAACTGTGTTTCTTCACGAAGCAAGCCATGCAATTGCTTGCAAACTTACTTGTGGCCATGTAAGCTTTATTAGCCTTAAATTTTTTTAGTATGAAGTACATAAACTTTGAAGTTCTTTTGGATGCCTTGTTTGGTTATCTGTTATCAACTATTTTGTAAGTGTCAAATGATTTGAATTTGGTGTAAACTTTATCAAAGTATAGGATAAATAGAAAAATGGAAAAAATGACAAATAGGAGCAACACATGAGCCATTTAGACCATTTTAAAATATTTTCAAGGCCATTTCAAGATGCAAGCACAATAGAAGTGTCTGCTCCTAAGCTAGGTACCAAGTTTGCAGCTTGATTAGTGTCATGAAAGCAGTGAGCCCATGCATTAGAGGAAAAGGATGAGGTGATGTGCCGAGCTTCTTCAAGTATCATACCGAGAAGAAAATCTGAACATTGTCCTAGTCATAGAACCGATTGTCACTTCGAGAGTCGCCCTTCACTACAAGATCTGAGAGACCAAGGAGAGAGGTTAATTTGAGGCCTTATCACTACTGCCCTATTGTTACTTTATCTGCATAGAAAGATTTTAGATTGGTGATATTATCTTCCTTTTGAGGCTGCCACCAAAAACTGCCAACAGTCTCCTTTTCTTGATTGACTGAATATTCTCAGTTCTGCCTTAATAACAGTTTGTTCTCTCTGCTAGTTAGGAATTCCTAATGATCTGCATGACTGCTATTAGATAGCCCTCACAAAAAACACTTGACCCACAATTATGAATAGTCACCACCTTAAGAAAATAAACAGTTGGGCAAAGAGTAAAGAGCAACTAACAAAATATAATTGCAAAATTCAGAAACCACCAAGAAAAGAAACTAAAATGCATGTCCCACTATGAAGATGATAGGCAACCAAAAGGAACAAGACTTTTAATCATTCTGCCCAAATGCCTACATGCAACCAAGAAAAGTAAGTGATCTAAACTGATAGGTTAGAGTCAAAAAATGAATCAACTAGATAAAAGACAAAGCTAGGTGTTTTTTGTAGTCCACATCATCATGTTTTGTTTTTGCCAGCTGTCAAATTCAGCTTGCTGTTTAAGTTGTCCTCCTTGGTACCTAAGATGACAGTGCTGCTGAAGACTCACAAGTTTGCTGTCGTGATAACAGTGTTGCTGAAGTTGAAATAGATTGCTGCTTAAGATGCACCTATTTTTTTTTTTTGCTTCCGAAGTCGGCTAGAATTTTCTTTTCACCTCTGAACTCATTTGATCATGCCCCAAAAACTTTGTGCACAAAGCTAAAATCAGTGTTCCACGGGGAAGCGTCCCCCCCAAAAATCTTGCCGTTTCTGAGACTTAGACGTTTCCGAGACTCGGAGACTTCAAGGAAACGTCCCCCCACTGTCCCCCTGCTTCTCCGCTGCCTTCGAGACGTCTCTCTTTTGAGGGGACTTCTGGACATCCCCGAGACTTCCAAACCTCCCTTGAATTGGAAGAAACTTCTAGGCGTCCCCCTTATAAATGCAATAAAAAATGTTTTTTTTTAAAAGGAAAAGTAAAAATTATAAATTTTAAAGTATTTTTAAAAGCCTAAAAGGCTAAATCTACCATGCCTTTGACTTTTTCTTCTATTTTCATTTAGCTATTTACATGACTAAGCCATGGGCATTTGAGTTTGGGCGAGTGAAAGTTACATGTATGTAGGGTTTTTTTTGTTTGTTTATGCTTTGCTGGATGCCCATACCCGTCCCAAAGCTCCAATTCGTGTTGCAACTGCACAGGTAGGGAGGGGTCGAACCTTGAAAATGTGTAGGCACGGGCAAGGCACGTGAACTGTTTGATTGAATGCCTCAAAGAGATGTCATCTCGTGGGATACATTGTTGATTGTAATTATGAATCATGATATGATGATTCTGAAATTCAAATTATGAAACATCTAGTTTTCGTTCCAATGTCTATCAAGTGTATTTTTATTTTGATTTTCAATGTTCACTACTTCAATGGAATCATTGCAACGTGTTTAAAGTTTAAAGTTTGAACTTTACTTATTCCTTAGGCTTCTACAGTTATACATCTTTTTATAACTAATTTTTCAAGTACTATATGTATTTCAGTGCCGCCCCTCGGCTGTCGTCCCCCTGCCGACCCCAAACTTAGAACCCTATAAGAACACTTCATGCCCTTATTTCTGATGCTGACTTTTTTGTTTTTGTGTGTTTGATGTTTAATGAAGGTTTTTTGCTTTTTTTGTGTTTTTTTGAAATATTTGCGAGGCAATAAAATGCAAAATCATAAAGGACTTTATTTTTGGCACTTTTAGCCTATTTTGGACTTACTATTTTTTAGGGGCTATTTTTGGCAAGTTGCTATTTTTGAAAAAGTTTCTATTTTTGGCAGGGTTTCCATCTTTGGAAAGTGTCTGGGTCATGGTTTCAGCAACACTAACTTTAGAAGACCCCAAAATGGAAATAAGTGAGAAGCTTTCAAAAAACCAGATGAAGGCATGAAAAACCGCCTAAGTGTTGGCCATGGCACAAGCATGTGCTAAGTCCGTCATAGGGAAATCAAGACATGGCATAGACATTGATGAAGTCCGCCCATGTAGAATGGCTTGATCCAAAGCTAAGTCCGCCCACCATGGAGAGTGAATGCCAAGAACATAGGCTAAGTCTGCCCTTGGAAGGATGTGCAATGGCATGGGATAGAGACAAGTCCGCCCAATTCAAGAAGACATGGCATGAAGTAATGCAAAGTCCGCTCCAAGCTAGATTGACAATGGCTTGAGCCAATGGAAAGTCCGCCCTATCTTCATGGCACAACATAAAGACAAGTCCGCCCACTCAACATGAGGCATGGCATAGACTAGTGGAAAGTCCGCCCCACTCAAGAGAAGATGTCTTAACACAATGGAAAGTCTGCCCTTGCTAGAATGTCATATGGCTTAACTATAGATAAAGTCCGCCCCCATGAACATGGCTTAAACAATGATAAAGTCCACCATATGGAGAATGTGAAATGGCTTAGCATTGAGCAAAGTCCACCTACCTCAAGCATACATGGCACAAACACTTGACAAGTCCGCCCCACTCATAGAAAACATGGCACAAACACATAGACAAGTCTGCCTGGTCCATCAAAGAGCTTGCCAAACACTTAATGAAGTTCGCCATACGTGGAGAATTGGAGAAAATCGAATTTTTTTTGCTCAAGTCTAGACATTGGAACATTAAAATATCAAAAGACATGCCTAGATGCTGAGAAAATTTGCCAAAGACTTAGGAAGTTATGAGAAATTATGGAAAAATTAATAAGAGAAAAGGAATTCGCCTTAGGCAAAGACAATGAATAACTTAGAAAATATCAAATTTACCTTAGGACAAAAAAAAATGCCATAATTAAAAAATTAAAATAAAAGAAAAAATGTTGGAAAATGACACATATATAGAGTAGTGGACCTAGCGGCCAGCACCTGGCCCTATTCGGGATGTCTCCAAATGCTAAGGAACTTGTTTGGACCAAGTTTCTTGGAAATGCTCTTTATTCAGTCACTCGACCGGTTCGATTGATTGGATTGAGATAGCCCAGGAGGTCGAAACTCGCCTTAAAGAGCACGAGAGCCCGAGAGAGAATAAAACCAACCGAGTCAGGAGAGGTAGGTAGGAATAGAGGACTTAACTACCCCCAAC
The DNA here is from genome assembly GCA_007258455.2 of Sequoia sempervirens. Classification (NCBI taxonomy): domain Eukaryota; kingdom Viridiplantae; phylum Streptophyta; class Pinopsida; order Cupressales; family Cupressaceae; genus Sequoia; species Sequoia sempervirens. The sequence continues at coordinate 8,966 of VDFB02036103.1, forward strand.
ATCGTCGACCTGCCCACCCCAATCGATTATTGTCTACGTATTAACAACTAAGCCTACCCGAACTGTTCTCATCCACGTCTCTACCAATCATTGTTCTTGTCATCTCCCTTCCACCTCTCATGTCCACTTGTACCTATCTGATTGGGAATTCCAAGCACTGAAATGGCTAGTAAACCCTAGCTCCACCCTAGTGAAATCATCTCAATGAATGGAAAAAAGGCTATAGGGAACATCTGGAATCTTCTGTCTCAAATCGTATCGAATCATTATTATTATTTCTCCCCCTACGGCCTACGATTTGAGTGAGGGAGCATGTATAGTTAGTTCGTCGATCCATTTATCTGGGCGGGAGGGACCCGCTAACACTTCCTCATTCCGGATCCCTGGGTCCTTGTCGGTTGCGGGAAAGGACTCCACCCGATAGGTAGCTAGCTCCACCTGCTTCTGATGTCCACTCATATGAATAAATAGCTCCGATTCCCCACACCTTCGGGCGGGTTGAGGAATCCCACTTGATTGGCAGACTTCGACTCCCTTCTGGCGGATGAACCAAGGGGGGGAATGACCTAGAAATGCCTAACTTGATCCGACCTGCTGTCGATCAATCACTCTTGATGGAGAAAATGAGGGTTCGGTTGAAAGTTAATCACTCGGCTTGGCAAAGCCATACAGATCGAGCTTTCTCGGGGTTGCTCGGTTGAAGGATTTATCGGTTGCCATAGAATTTTAGGGCTAGATAGGGGTGGCTTGTTGAGGGTGATAACCAATGAAGTAGAACTCGGTCACCCGCCCTACTATTCTAAGCATGATCCCAATTCAGATCAACGGGCCTTAGAATAGTAGGGCGGGTGGGGGGGGGTTGTCAGGGTTGGGTGGGACTAGAAGGTTCCCAGGCTGAGGAACGAGATCATTAGATAGAGGAGATGGAGTCGGGTTAGCCATAGAATTTTAGGGCAAGGCGGATCTGGAGGGATGAAACCTGCTCGACCCGATTCCGTTACTGAGCCGAGGGAAGGAGGATCGGCAATAAGGGCCCCCACCCTATATCTCCCCCCCACCTGGAAAGGAAGCGCCCCCCATGAACCCCGGGCTATAATTCTCTTGGGGGCGGGTGGGAGCCCATAGAATTGTAGGGGGGAAAGGGCCTAATTTGAGGCTAAGATTGACCTTAGAATAGTAGGGGCCCCACTACTATAATTAATCGGAAATCTATACGTAACATGCCCAATTATAGTAGTGGGGGGCCCCTACTATTTTAAGGCGCAGGAGTGGGGAGTGGGCAATCTTTCGCATCTTTGTAGGGCCCCGTTTGAGAAGCGTGATAGGTTGGGTGGTTAAGTCGTAAAGAGCGCCAGGTAGGTTTTGTGCGCTTCCACCGCTTCCACCCAACACCGGGTAGGGGCTTGCCCGTACCTCGTCACTTTCCACCCACCATGAAGGCCCCCTTCTTTCATATTATTGGGCCCACCCAACCCGAACCCATAGAATTTTAGGGGCCCTCCCCGCTGGGTGGGTGGTTAAGGCTATTCCACAACAACAACAGAAGGAACCGATATAAAGGGGGGCTCGGGGAACCGACACCCCCCTAGGGTTTGCCCAACCTTCATCCAAGTGGGAGGCGGATGGGAGGGAGAGGTCGAACAACTGGGAACAAGTGTTTCCATTGCCGGGGATGAACGATTGGTCGAATGCATTTGATCGGATGCCTATGACGCTGGGGGACAGTGCCCGGCACAGGCCGTTGAAGGTTGCTTGGAGTGGTGACGGGGATGCTAGTTCCAGTGCTGATACATCGGATGATTCGGAATCATTCGTGCCGATGCTGCTTGATGGCGGGCCCCAGCTGCTGCAATACCGGTTCCCCACCCGAAATAGGCTCTGCTCCCCCCGATGAGCCCTGGTACCGAGCCTCCGCTACTAATGAAACTCCTGCCTCTTCCGCGATCTATCATTGCCGCTCGATCCAGAACTGGCATGGATGCGAGAACCAACAAGCTCTTGCCCCTACAGGGCGCCTCGGTTCCCAAGGGAGCACCACTATATGTAACAGCTCCATCCACGTTCCGGGGGTGTGGATCGAGCAGATCCAGTTAGAACTCCGAAAACAAACTCTTGGCACAGGTGTAGATGGGGCTCATCAGTCCAGGGCTATTGTTCAGTCTCTCCCTACCAAGTCCGGATTGGAATCACATCCGATCCGGAGGAAGGCTAGGGTGGGGTATGTATGGTGGCCCATATGCGCCCCTGCCCGGATGAATCGGAGTAAACTGATTGCAAGGGCAGTGGTAACGAGTCGACAGGGAATCTGAATCCCTGCTCTTGTGCGCCCACCACCTGATTCTGGGACGGATACTGATCGCTATTACCATCCATTGATCACGGATACTGATACAGCAGCTTGAGAAGATATGGTGATTCGAGTAAGGCCGGGTAGGCCCCTAAGGGGTAAGGAACACGAATGAATAACTACTGCCCGTCTCTGTCCGGATGTGTCTGGGACCGGGCCTTCCGGGCCTGCTGGGGGAGGAGTTCGGAGCTAACTAGGGATGAGAGAGGGGATCAGACATGGGTTCTAGGGCAGCACTGGGAGGAGACCCTAACTCCTTCCCCTACCACTTATGAATAGATCTAGATATAGATATAGAGGGGGTCGACATCATCATGATTCTACATCGTGTTATATACGTGATACGACTGATGGCCTATCTATATCTATGCTGGAGCCGGAACAACTAATCTACTGAAGCGGGGGGGCTCCCACCCGCCCCCAAGCCCCATTATAGCCCGGCCTCGGTTGCTGACTCAACGGATAGGTTTACTCACCCTGTATCCCTATAACTCACGTAGGTAGGTTGCTTCCCTCGGGTTCGAAGTCATCTAGGATATATAACTGGCACTCGACTGCAAGACCCCACCATCCAAGGCGGACCCCACTATCCGCCGGCGCACCGTCTCGGGCTTCGCCCACCGTGAACCCTAGCTTCTAACCGGGGGGGGGGTGGGAGGATATAGAGATGTAGCGGACCCCACCAGAGCTTCGCTCACCGACCATATGTGTCTTACCCACCGACCATACTCGCCCAGGGGTGGGTGGCAACCCCTTTTGTCCCCCCACCCGCCCCTTGGCCTCCCACCCCCCCGAAACCCACATAGAATTGTAGGGGCCTCCCACCCGCCCGCTCCATAGAATAGTAGGGCCGACCATGCCCTAAGGCGAATGGGTCGGTGGGGTCAGGACCGACCATACTCGCATATAATTTGGAATAAGCTGACCCCATAGAATAGTAGGGCTAGTTACAGACGTTTCTATGAAATCATTTATGCACTCGCAACCAATAGTAGGGGCCCTACTCTCTACTATATATAGCCCTACTCGATAAAGGTGGGGCTTGACTGGGATTTCTTCTATACGTGATATGGATGCATCGATATTACGTCCATAGAGATAGAGGGTTCAAACTAAGATTCCCCTTGCCGGGTGGTGCATAGGGCCCCTACTATTCTATGGTAGTCGGTAGATTATTGTAGGGCCTGGCGTACTCTATATCCTCCCACCCCCCCCGGGGGCCCACCCTGCTTCCCAATCGGCTAGCCTCCCACCCACCCCTATAGTTGGGTGGGGAACTATTGCTGGTCGAGGGCGAGAAATCGACCTGGGAGATAGCATTGATTGCGCTCAACCTGCTGTTCTCGGGGATAAGAAATTCATTCCGGCTGGTTGCACCTCATTTTTCAAGTTCCTTAGGTACGTAGGCTTCGGGAGCATAGCATCGTTGGAGAGAGGGCTTGAGAGCGAAGCTTCGGGCGCCCTACGGACGAACCCCTATCAATCATTGGCGGGTGCCTGTTGTCGAACCCCCTACTCTAGATAGGGCAAGGAGTCTTGTAACAGCATTCTCGTATTCCGAGCATTCCTCCATCTATAGTAGTCGAGGGAGCGCAATTCTTGATTCGCATTCCTCTCTCTAGCATTCTGCCCTACGGGCCGAGCTCGCAGCCCTTTTGTTTCTTTAATCGCTTGCTTCAAGGCCCATTAGAATAGTAGGGCAACTGCAGAAGAGTATTCGTTTTATTCGTCCGGCCAGTAGCAGGAAGTACTCATCGGTCGCGACAGTGGGCATCAATAGAGAGGGGGGTGAGGGCGGGTGCGATGGGCTTGCATTGGAGGGAATTCGTTTGGGGTGGGAGGAGATAGATGGGCGGAATGACTGGGATGGGATAAGGCCACTAATGAATAAGTGAATGTTCCTTCGACCAATGCTACTATAGCCGAGACTCCTATACAAAAAGAGGTAGTGCCCTTCAATCCGACGGTCTGGAATCTCTACATTGATAAGTGGTGGGTACCAAGAAGATGGAATAACCGAGAAAGCCCGGAGCCGAGCCTGCTTGTGTCCTATCCTCCATCACTGCTGTTCCAACTGTAACGAACGGGTCACCCTACAATAATCTACCGGGCCTCCCACTTCTATAATAATAATCTACCTCCAAGAACTAACTATAATCTACCCCTCCCACTTCTATAATCTACCTCCAAGAACTGTATAGCCTCCCCCCCTGGTCCCGAAGGGCAGGTCGAGTGGAGAGTGTTGGTCCGGAAGGAGGGAGAGTGACCCATCATATAGTATGGTTGGTTTCTACCCGGTGTTGGATCTAGTTGGATGCGCATCATGTTACGTCTATAGGAAGGGGTGCATGAATGCCTCGGTTGAGTGGTTGGTAAACAGTCGATAGTTGATAGTTGACCCAACGACTGAAGTCAGGGCTGCTCTCCCTCTCCCGACAACCAAGCATACATACCACTCGATCGTATATGTATGGTTGGACCATAGCATGAATGGAGTACTGGGTGGGGGGGGGGAATTATAGGGCCTCCAACACCAGACGATAAGCGGATAAGACAGACCGTTGGTGGTATGGTTTGAGAAGAGTAGTTTCAGGTTGTTAGGAAAGATAAGAAAGAGTGCTGACCTGCCCTTCGGGCACCGACCTGAGGAGAGCATGGGTGGTGGGGTTGGGACCTCAGGGAGGACCTTTAGCATTATATGCTCCGTAGCATGATGGATGTTACCATCATGTTACGTATCTAGTAGTAGCGCCGATCAGCTTTTTATGACCACTATCGGGATAGTGTCGAGTGCAGCGGCCAGTATCCGCCCTGTGTATGCATGGTTGAGTGGGTGTTAGCTTCGCTTTAGGCATGTGTTAGTTGATGGGTTCGTGCTTTCGCCCGCTTTATTGCCGGATAGTAGTCGATGTTGCAGTTGATTCATTCCGTGCCGGGTCGGGATTCAAAAGTGAGTGCTCATTTAGGAGAGGGGGGGCCCTACCGAGATGCTATAAGCTATAACTTTTCCCACCCTGCTGGGAAGCATGGGCCGCCTTTCTTTATTAAGTCCGGAAGGGATGGGGGAAGGGAAAAGGAGCAAGGTCCACCAGTGATGGGTATCTCCCATACAGATTAAGGAATTGATCTATCAAGCGAGTGATAGCTGTCCACTTGACCAAGCACTGCTTCTAAAGCATTGATCCTTAGAATAGTAGGGCCCACCGAACTATAATTCCCTCCACACCGGGGGTGGGTGGGTGGCAATAGGGCCCTGGCCTCCCACCCTGCAGCCCCAGGGGGGTTAAGTCTCCACTGAGCCCTTCTATTCATTTATTGAGCCATAGAATTTTAGGGCGCCCATAGAATTTTAGGGCCCCTACTATTCTAAGGGCGTATGTGATATGATGCCAACCAAAAGCCCTCTCCGAGAAGAGCCGAAGGAAGATGGGAAATAAGGGGAATTAATCATGAACCGAGCCCACCAACCTTCTCGGGGAAAGAAGGCCTTCATGGCTGCTGTCTCTAGGGGCTGCCATCAGCAGGGAGTTCTAACTCCATTGGTTGGTGTAGATTCGGATGTATACATATTTGTAACACCCATGTATATCCGGATGTAGATGGGGATAGCCACCAGAGACAGTATGGGACAGAGAAAGGGATGGGTCCGCTGTGAGCTCAACGCATCTATCTCATCCCTCCGTAGATAGATAAAGGGCCCATCTCCCAGTGCCGTGGTATAATCGTGCCTGCCGCGTAATCCCTAGGGCCTTTCTCAGGTGTTGATCGAAAGCGTGCCAGTTCCCACCCATCCCATTACGAATCGGATTCCTTACCCGCCCCTATGTATCTTGCTTGGGAAGCACATCTTTCCACCGTGTATCAAGATGCCATGAGTTATCCATAATTATGTATATGAGAATCAGACCCGCTCTATCTCCAACTATAGCCTCCCACCCAAGGCCTATCCCGGCTATCCTCCCACGAATATAATCTATCGGGCCCCTTAGAATATACGGAAATTGATCTACAGCACGAAGAGGCGGAGCTACCGGTAGCCACTTAAAATGCCGAGGGCCAGGCCCTCTTATGGCTTCACAAGGGGCGTTAGATTATATTAGGTAAGGAGGGATATAGAGATAAGCAGCAAATGAAGGCTATAGTGAAGATAAGTGAATACGATTCTATATAATTATGGACATATTTATCTTGATACCGCGATAAATGCTTCGACTTAACTACATGAGAATGAGCAAGAATCCGTCATGATTGAAGACTTGTACGTAGCTAAAGATGCAGCGGCATGCAATGAGCTATCTGCAGATGAACTAGGCGTTAATCCTGAATATAATATGGAGTGTTACAAATATGTGCTACGAATCTATAACGATGAGTAAACTCAAATACCCAAAGGCGTGAAGGTGGTGGAAGTTCATATTCTTCGACTCTTCGAGAAACTTTGGTGTATCTATCTATGAAAACATTTGGAATCCCAACCTACAATAGGACATCTTACTGAACCAAGGATGAAGCACAAAAACTTTATGAAGACCAACAAGACCTTTGTGCATCAAACATGAACAAGTCATGGTTGGTGAAACCTAGACCTACTGCCAAAAAGATGTCCAAGAAGTTGCATAGAACTGATTTTAAGGAATAATATGGAGACATTGTCTTGCTGCTAAATAGAATAGTGGGCAATCCTCAAGGTGCACCCTTTGAAACCTGGATGTATTATTTCATTGATGAAATAACTTCCGGAGTAAAAATGTTCAACTGGTCAAGAATGATCTGTCATAGTCTCCATGAACAGTTGGTCAACTTGGAGAGAACCAAAACCTTCCACATGAGTTCCTATGTCATATATTTGCTTGCTAGAACCTACAGATATGCTGGCTTAATTTGGAAGGGTGTAGTTGGTAATAGTGAAGGAGAATTCAAGTCCTATGATTGCTATCCTCAATTGCAGTTGAAGGAGAAATCACACTTTAGACGGGCACATGATGCCTTTCTCCTGTATATCACCAGAATTCTCCAAGGAGGAACACATTAGAGGCTCACTTGTGAAGCCAAAAGTTTAATCAACAAATATGGATCTGTTGTGCATGTTTTGCACACACGCCCCGCTGTAGGCAGGGACCCCCTTTTTTTTTCGCTCCTAACAGGCTGCTTTGCTCCTGTCTTGTTTTGCGTCCCCCATTTCCAAGCCCAAATTGGTCATGTGCGTTCAAACGATCAAATCCCCTACCCAAATTCACCTACTTGGGGTATTCAAATCCATGGAGAAATAAAGTCCCCCATCCCCTTTCTGCGTTTTGTCTTGCTTTGGCTGTTTCAGAAACATCCGTGGACCCTCGTCGCTCCCGTTTCCACAATTTTGACTTTGGGGGCAACCTTTTTTGGATCTGGGATGTGTTTGAAGTGCGTAAATGACTGCCAAGGTTTCGTCAACGTTCCGTTAAGTTTCGATGGTTTTGGAACTTTGCCTCCAGAATTCCCTTCCTCCTTGGCTGTTTGGAAACATCTGCGGGCCCCTGTTGCTCCCGTTTCCTCAATTTTGACTTTGGGGGCAACCTTTTTTGGATCGGGGATGTGTTTGAAGTGCGTAAATGAATTGCTAAGGTTTGGTTAACGTTCTGTTAAGTTTCGATGGTTTTAGAACTTTACCTCCGGAATTCCCTTCCTCGGCTGTTTGGAAACATCCGCGGACCCCCGTCGCTCCCGTTTCCTCATTTTTGACTTTGGGGGAAACCTTTTTTGGATCTGGGATGTGTTTGAAGTGCGTAAATGAACTGCCAAGGTTTCGTCAACGTTCCGTTAAGTTTCAATGGTTTCGGAACTTTGCCTCTAGAATTCCCTTCCTCCTTGGCTGTTTGGAAACATCCGCGGGCCCCCGTCGCTCTCGTTTCCTCATTTTTGACTTTGGGGGAAACCTTTTTTGGATCGGGGATGTGTTTGAAGTGCATAAATGAATTGCTAAGGTTTTGTTAATGTTCTGTTAAGTTTCGATGGTTTCAGAACTTTACCTTTGGAATTCCCTTCCTCCTTGGCTATTTGGAAACATTCGCGGACCCCCGCCGCTCTCGTTTCCTCATTTTTTACTTTGGGGGAAACCTTTTTTGGATCGGGGATGTGTTTGAAGTGTGTAAATGAACTGCCAAGGTTTTGTCGATGTTCCGTTAAGTTTCGATGGTTTCAGAACTTTCCCTCCGGAATTCCCTTCCTCCTTGGCTGTTTGAAACATTGGGGCCCCCATCGCTCCCGTTTCCACATTTTTGACTTTAGGGTCACCCTTTTTGGATCTGATATGTTTGATGTGTTAAATGATCCAAGGTTTCGTCAAAGTTTGGTTGATTCCGGTGGTTCCGGAGCTATCCCCTTTTTCTTTGTTTTGGAATATCCGGCGGCCACCTCCTTCACGGCCCAGGGCTGGCCTCCGTGGCCGTTTCAGGGTTCCCGCCTCTCAGGCCATTTTGGAATATCCGAGCACCTCCTTCCCGCCTCGGATTTTGGTCCTCGTAGCCCGTTTCATCTGTCCCTCCTTGGGTTTTGAACATCCGAGCAGCCTCGCCTCTTTCTCCAGTTGTTTTGAACATCCGAAAGCCTCCCTTCTTTCCCAGTTGTTTTGAACATCCGAAAGCCTCCCTTCTTCCTAGCAGTTTTTAACATCCAGGAGCCTGCCTCCTTCCCGGTTGTTTTGAACATCTGGGAGCCTCCCTTCTTCTCGGCTGTTTTGAACATCCCGGAGCCCGCCTCCTTCCTGGCTGTTTTGGCTTCCGTTCGCTGTTTGCCTTTTGGCTTTCTTCTGCCGTCTTTCCACCCTCTAGCACTCGCACCCTTGAAGCACGCATTAATGTTTATGGCCCAAATGAGCTCCAAATATGAATATCAAGATATTTTGATGATGCATGGATAGATCTAACAGGGAATTTGTAGGTTTGACTGACATTTTCCTTAACTCATGTATAAATGCACTCATGACACTTCGTGTTTGCAGGAGTCAAGAAGCCTTCCGTAGGTCTATCGAAGAGGCCCATTGAGGCAGTTGTCCTACCTTTTTCCAGATGATGATGATTTCTAAGGAGCTTTCCACCAAATCAGGGGCCACCAATCTATTGATGCAAGTCATCGACCAACTTGTTTGATCCAATCAAAAATGTTGCAAGTCCACCAGATGGAGGGCAGCCTTCAAATAGTCTCTACTACAGTAAAAAGGGAAATCAGCTACAAGACAAATTTGCTACAGTAACTAGCACTAGATGACAAAACAGAGAAAAGACAAGGAATATATTTTAAATTGTTGGATATTGGGGGTAGGTGAAGCCCTAACTTGTAATGAATCTGAGCCACTCAATAGAAATTGATCCTAGCCATTCATTTGGGCTTTGGAAAACTATAAATAGGGGCTTGCCCCTCATTTATAAGGGTTGGAAAACTGTTTTAAAAAGCATTTGCAGCAATAGAAGACAACATTGTATGATTTTATGGATGTTTTCTTTGATTTTGCTTATCTTGCATGCATGGTTTTTCCTTCCATGTTAGTTTTAATGTTAGTTTCTTGAATGGAAGTGATAATGGAAATTGCTGTTTTGGTATTTGATGAGCTTTCAGCTCATACTTTTAGCACTTGTTGATGACAAGCTGCTGTGCAAAGTTAGCCTAGGCTTCTTTATTCCAATGCTGCACCTTAGTTCAATTGCATGTTCATGATGTGCATGTGCAATCTGAAAATCAGCAGACCTTAGAAGATTGCATTGGTTTTGTGTAGTTGTAGGTTTCTCTTGGTCAAGCAAAACTCAGTTTAGGAAGTCTATCTACTTTAGCAGCCACCATTGTTACTGTTCATTCGTAGCTTAGGATTAGAATAACTTTCTTAACCCTTCTCCTTTTGCTATTTATTTTAATCCTTGGTTAGAGTAGGACCCAAAGCATCACCATGAAGCTAAATCAGATGAACTTGATGAGTTTCAATTTGCTGTTTTGAGTGGACAGCCACTATTCATTCACTTTCAACACTCTGAAACTGCATTTGCAAATCCAACTTCCATGCTTTGTAACTCATCCGTAAGACCGCTTTGTGATTCCAGCAAATCACATAAAACAGCTGAGATATTCCAAGCACTGTCAAGACCTGACATTAGAGACCTTGGGATAGTGTTCTGCAATCTGATTGTGGAAGATTGTCTTTCAAGAGAGGTAGTGCACCTACGCCCTGCCTGTGTTGAAAAGTGCACAAAAAACACATCAACAGGATCCTGGTTTATCCAGTTTCCCAGATTTACATACATCAGAATTCAAGGATTCATAGGTCGCCCATACAGATTGCCAATTTATCCCACTAATAGAATGGTTTTGCTGGAAGTTTTGAGGCAACTTGAGACATATCAAAATATTCAGAGGACTAAGCAAAAGGCCTCCATTACTTTCCCTTTCTTCATCGACAATATGGTAGAATCCTGTCCATCGGTGCAAGTAGCAGAAAGTGCCCGATTGGAAATACAAAGGTACCCGTTCACTTCCTACAAGCCCAGAGCTAACTTTGATCCACTTCATCATATTGGAACTGTAGACGAAAAGAAATATAGACATAGAGTTGACTTAGAAGACTTTTGGGCAAATGCCGCTGATGAATATGATGTGAGAAAAAGACTATGGTCAAGACTACCATTGGATATGATCAGGACAATAGAACTCTTCTGAGTACCTGATCAATTGGAGGATGATGGAATGTATGTACAATCGGGCTTTGATGAAAGGCAACCACTTGCTCTTGTGAGATGGTCTGAGCTTGAGCTTGGTGACCTGACAATGTTCATGAGACTTGTGTTCAAGTATTTTCGATGGTGGATAGATCAATAAGTGCAAACTTTACGACAAAGGAATGTGCCATTCACATATGACTTGATGGGTGAGGCAGAGTCTTGTTCCTCAAATGCCGGTGCATCTCATGGAGGTGAACTAATCGAGACTGCCAACCCAAAGAAGAGAAAAGAAATGATTGATGACTCTACAAGGCAGATCAAGAAGAAGATAACAGATGAGGGACCTGCTTAGAAGAAGCAGAAACCCAAGCCCCTTCATTCAGCGACATCCAAAAACGTGGATGAAATATAGATCATGGAAGAAGAGTCATGGGAGCAAGTCAAAATTCCTTCGCCAGTTTTGGAAAGAGATATGGAGCCAATGTAGTTGGAAGATGATGAGCATCAGTCCCCTATAAGCACAAAGATTCTTGAGTCAGAAGATGATATGGAAATTATGGACGAAGAATTCGAAGAGGGAATGATTTCCGCCCTCAAAGGAATTCAGGAAGCCCCATCCGTGCAAGAAATTCAAAATATACAAGAGGATCAAGATATGCAGGGTAATCAGGAAGATGGAATTGAACAACCGACAATCCCAGATTGGCTGAAAGAAAGACTGAAGATAAAGGCGCCAACAGAGATACCAGAAGAAGATGATACTGCAAACTTCTTGTCGAGGCTAGAACAGGCTACTACAAAGAAGCTAGCCAAGAAATTTTCTACAATATAGAGAGATGAAGCTGGTAACTGTACAGTGCAGATTGCAAAACCAACAGTTGAGAATTCGCGGGATGAAATTGCCCCAAATGAATATGCTGTTACAACCATTAATATTGGTCCAACAACAAAAGGGCAAGAAGTTGAGGACTTGGATAACTCTGTTGCCACCATTAAATCCAGGCTGGAAAAAGAAGTGGCGAAGAAAAGAGAGTATAAAAGGGAGATTGAGCGCTTAAAAGAATACATCTAGCATCTAACCAAGCCGCTCAATAAAGGTGACCAATCAGCCCCTCCACTTCCAAACTCTTCACAAGAGCCAGTAAGAAAGTTTGAAGAAGAGTTGACTACTGCTAAGGAATCTAGAGAATGGATGGTAGGAAAGAAAGAAGAAGCAATGGCATTCGCAGAGAAGTTGGCATATGTTTATGGGCAAACTTCCTCACTGCTCTCAAGAGTTTCAAACTTAGCAGAAGCACGGGATGGCCTCCAAGACATTCAAAGCAGAATTATCCCATGTCTTCGAGAGATAAAGGCAATTCCAAAACAAAGATTGATTGACGAGAAGATTATTGAAGCAGGAGCTGCGTAGGATTTCAGCAATTGGTATTATGAACTGATCTCACGAGGAGAAGTCTTACAAAGAGTGAAGGCAGATAGCTCCAAAATTGAAGAACAAGTAAGAGGGATCCAAAATAAAATTTTCCAGATGGCTGCAGACGTGCTTGACAAAGACATTGTCCGAAGAAAACACTTGCAATCGGAAAATTTGAAGGATAAAGTTCAAAGGATTTTCCCTACCATTGTCGGGCGAATCCTAAAAGAAAATTTGACTGAGGCATTCAGCTTCCTGACCATCCGAGACACCTTCCTATTGCATGAATCAAAAAGGGTGATCACCTTTGTGGAATGTGCAGAAAGTTTAGACTTGATGGAGTACAAAGTTAACATGCTGTCGGACATCACCATGGAAGAAGTCGGCATGATCGTGTCCAGGTTCATGCAACGTAGTGCTTTGGAAGTGGATAAGGACGCAACTCCCAGTGGATGAGTTCTCTACAATTAACTGATTGTTGTTTGGGCAACCCTAATTAGGGTTTTGTTATTTTAAATTTGGGCCGTTAATCTTGAATTGATCTTGGCCATTCATTGTACTTAGGAGACTCTATATAAACCACCCCCCCCTCACTCTCTCATTTACATAACACAGAACAAGAGATTGTAGAGCAAAGATTAGAGAGCATAGATAATAGAGAATAAGAGAGAGTTTTATGAAATTGTTGCTAAAGACTATTTTGATGATAAAGTTCATAATGCATGAGATGCTTTGAATACTTTCATTGTCAAATGGTTGCATGGTTGCATATTTCTCTTCCTCGTAGAGTAAATTTAAACTAGAATATTATTTGAATGTATGTTAAGCGAATGATAGATTGATAGTAAAGATTAGTGGAACCTTGCTCATACTTTCTTTGAGTGGATGATTTCATTCAATGCATAAAGTTAGACTGAGCTTTTGATGTGGATGCTTCAATGTTTACTTCGAATAGTATTGTTCTATTGATGGTGTTGTTCGTAGTAAAATCTTAAGCACTATTCCCAAAAGATTGCACTTGCTTTGTGTGGTTGTCGTTTAGCGTGGCGAAACAAAGTATTGTCTTTGGTTTCACTTAGTCCTTACCGTCTCTTGATTTTGTAGGAATAGTATAGGATTTCTAAACCCTTACTCCCTTTTCACTTTTTTTTCTAAAATCAGAATATTCAAAAAAAAGAATAACACTGCACTTAAGTCCTTGCTTTCAGAGTAACTTGCTAGAGTAAATCCCTTTGTGTTACCGGCAAAATCACATCATCCACAGAGCTTATCCACATCTAATTTACAAAACATTGGAATTGCTGTATGATCTTTCTTGCAATCTTAGCATATGAGGTAGTTTTTCAAGAGAGGATAGAGTGTCTTTGGACACTTTATTCTAGAGTGTTTGGTGTGTCATAAAACACGCATCAACATGTCCATTATTACCTCCATTGTTGACTCCCAAGCGAGCCAACCCCTCAACCAACTGTGCAAGCTGCTGATTGGTTTCTTGGTGTCCCCTAACCACATTATCCAAAAAAAGCATCATCCGATTTGGTTCAACATTGTCCCTATCTGCCCTTTCACCCCTATCACCCATATTTTCTGAGTTTGCTGATTCTACTGAGTGAGTTGCAGAGTGGTGTTCTTCCCTTTCTGAAGGCCAATGCTTCCACAAATCCTCCTCTCGTTTCCTTAACCTTTCAAGATACCTTCTTTCTCTGTCACTGATGCTCATAGAAGTTCATTACCCACTGGCTGGTAGGATTATTTTGAGCTCTGATACCATTGTAATGAGTACTCCTGATTTTTTTTTTGTTTCTGGTTTGTAGAATAAGACAGATATGCAAAATGTTGTTTTATTTTCCATTCATCATGATAAGTACATATATGGATAAGTTCATAACTTTGTAAGGAAATATAGAGGTATTATATCAGAGATTAATAACATACATCTCAATAACCAAAATCAGATGTAAAACAATGTATATCAGACCCGATAAACACCTTTAACAGCAGCTTGCATACATCAGAAAGTGCAGAATAGAGTGTAGAGTGAAGACCAAACCCTAGGGTAAATGGCACGACTCCCTGGGAGGGCGATTTTCCTTGAAAAATCAGACTTTCATCAAAACCCACTTGCAAATACTCCAGATGAGACGCCCAGCTTTGAGGAAATGGATGAATCAATGCCCATATCAGTATTCTTCAACCACATGGAGATATGGACTGTTTGGCACTTCCCAGCTACTCAGAAAATGCAAGTTTCAGACTTCAGAAAATGGATAGAATCAGCTGCAAATTCACACCAAATTGGAATAACCCACACACCAAAGCCAAACTCAAAAACCCAACTCAAAACACTGAAAATATCTTCATATTTCACCATTCAAAATGCACCCAAGATATCAAAAATCCCTGAAAATGTGATGAACTAAGCTTCATCCAGCTAGGATGGACATTTCATCACCGGAACCAGCAACCAAGAAGAGGATTTTCATCCTCAACCAGTGATGTAGAAATCTGGAAACAAGCCGACAGAGTATCCTTATGTTGTCAAAGCTTGCATACCTCAAATGAGAGCTCCAAAAAGAATAAATAGAGAAAAAGGTAAGAATTAGGGCAACACATTTTCAAATTCTCCTTTTCCCTCCAAAAGCTACGCCCCTTTCTAGTGCTCCATATTTTAATATTAGACTTCACCTTTTTGAAATTACATGAAATTTCCCCCAAGGGGTCATCCAACTTTTGAGGCATAAAATAAGCCTTGAAAATGATAAATAAACCTCCTTTCTAGGCGTCACATAAAATGAAGCATTGGCCCCTTTTTTAAAACAATGCTACTTGACTAGACCAAGGGGACCTCTTATAAACTCACGCCCTCCTTCGACCATCAAGAGAACTCACCACTGCCAAAAATAAAAAACTCTGCATTGAGTTGCTGGGTGAATGGAAGCAAGACCAAGAACTAAAAATAACACTTACTAAAAATAGTGATTCAAATCACCAAACTAACCCAAACAAAGCTCGACTAGAACTTACTAAAAATAGTCGTTTCTGTTGGAAAGGACCTAGAAAAAACCCAGAAAACCCAGAAAACTCATCACAGGATGGTGAGTCCCCTATCAAAATCCACTTAGCCAATGGGAACCAGAATAGGCTAATGGAAACTCAGACTGACTATGAGCAAGAAGGGGACATTAGACCTTTTCCTTTTATTTGCGCCATTGTAGTGTTTTTCCCTTTTCTTGTAATAAGGTTGCTTATTGTTTTGTCCTAGGGATTTGTTTAGAATTAGTTTAGACTTGACTCTATTGCCTATGGATAAAACATTGACTCAAATTACCTAGAAATTTTGAAAGTTCTCCAATAGCCCAAGTATGTCCCATGGTTCCCATAAAGAGCCATTGTTAGTACCAAAAATTTTTACACCCATGAAACTTTGTTTTTTAGGTCATCCTTGTCATTGTATCAATGCCAACTAAGTTGTTTTTTGGGTCAACCCACCAAGCCATTAGGTGCTGGTCTGTTTTTGTTTGCTACAATGTTTGTGGGACATTCCTTAATGATTATTATTTAGGCTTTGAATGTTAAAGTGTTGGAAAGAATTCCAACATAAGTAGAAGAAGAATGAGATATCAAAAGATGGTGACAAGGACAAGAAAAGACTTTGATTCAAAAGAAAAATGGTCAAGGAAAGATTTCGTAGTTTCAAGGCAGTTCAATTAGTAGTAAACTTCACCATGAGTGGCAAAAAAATTACGAAACCATGCCAAGGCAGTCAAAGCTAAATTTATTCTTTTTAGAGTGGCGTGCTATTTCCAAAAGTGTGCCAAAAATGGTTAACAAGTATGAAAAATTGACATAAACAAGGTGAATGAATAGGTATAAAGATTTCAAATTTGAGTGGTTGTGCTAGTAAAAAATAGTGCCTAAGGTGGTAGGATTAATCCAAAATTATGATAGTAAAAAATTGAGAGAAACAAATGAAGTTTGTTGTGCTTTTTTGATGGTGTAAATAAATGAAAACATGATTCAAAAGTAGCAACAAGTGAAGAAAATCACGTCTCATTCAAATGCCATAGTAGTCTTAAGATCGCATCTAGTATACATGAGAAATGAAATAAAAGACATCACACTTTTTGCTTGGCCTTACAGCTACAAAACTAGGACCTAGCACCTATCAATAAGGTTGTGAAATCACAACAAATATGAAAGGATTTAAACACTTAAGCTATGTTGCACTTTTCACAAAGATTTTGCACTTTCAAGGTGGCTCAACTAGCAAGAAACTTTACCTTAAGTGACAAAAGGCTTATGAAAGTGTGAAAAATATAGTTGAGCGAGATATTGTTATTTATTGGAAACATCAAGGGATAACTTGTATAGTGTATATAAATGTAAAATTTGTTAGTTTTAGGTTTAGTTAGGTCTCAAGGAGCTTCCCCTTCATACTTTGAAGCATAGTTTGAGCCTTTGAGAACTCTCTGAGTACTTTGCAAGACTCTCCAAACTCCCGAGTCTTTGAGCTGGCCGAGTCGAGTCGACTAGACTCCTATGCCAAGTCTAGTCAAGTCTTGGAGAGTACTTAGTTGAGTCCTGCTCCAAAACTCCCAAGTCTTGGGCTCGAACTCTTGAGTCCTAAGCTCAAACTCTTTTTGTGCTTGGACATAACAAACATAGTGGCTGAAATTTCAAATTTTGAGAGTTTGAGGATCATATGACATGTGTAATGTTTGAATTATGAAAAATTGATAGTCAAATTAGACTTTTATGTTCTCTAAATGCATTTATTTATTTATTTATTTTTTGCTTTGTTCCTATCAAGTTTTTTGCTGAGTTTGTGTTGAGTCTCAAGTCCGAGTCCAAATTTGGGCTGCCGAGTTGAGTCCGAGTCATAAAACTATGCTTTGAAGAATGGTTTTACTATACACACTGTTGCATTTTGTGTTGTCATGAAAGTGACAAATTAAATGCTAACAATGCTCACAGAGTAGAGCTGATTGGTAGAACCACCCTTCTAGAATGTGCACAATTTGCAGCTTGCTCCATAATTGATTTTAGGAACATTGATAGAAAATACCTTCCTATGCCTCTTCTAGCATTTGGCTAGGACAAATGCCATCCTCCTTTGCCAAGTTTGGCTATTTATTTCCATCCCTCTTGTGGATCTCTATCCACCATAGATCGACCTCCTTCTCCAAATGCTTCTTCCCTTTCTTGCTCCTTTTGTGGGTTTAATCCACCACTATCCATCCATCTCCACCAAATCCTTCTCCCCTCTTCTTTTGTGGGATTCAACCCACCACTGCCCATCCTCCTCCACCAAAAGTCTCTTCTGTCTCCACTCACTTCTTCCACCCTGCCAACTCCCTCATTTGCACATACCTTCTGTTCAATTTCTGCAACTTCTTCCTCTACATCTACTACCTTCCCATCCTCCTCTTCTTGTGCACTCAACTATGCTGCATCAACCAACATCTTCATGTCCTTCAAAGGACATACTACTGCTACACTCTCTCCACGCAGGATTCTACATAGCAACTCCTCATCCTTATATGCAAAATCTTCCTTTGAACTCAACTCTATTTGCATGATGGACTCAAACAATTCCTCCATTAGTTCTTCACTTTTATGTTCATCTCCCTTCACCAAGATTTCCTCCTCATCACCAACCACCTCAGGTCCTATATCTACAACTTCTACTCCATGTACCATCCTAGGGTACACCTCCTTGTTCTCTTTTTCTTCATTTGGTACCTCATAAAGATACTTCACATCATGTGCATTCACATGCACTACTTCCTCCTTCTCACCAATGTCAATCTGCACGAACTCCACCTTTATGTCCTTCAAATGATACATCACTGCTGCTACATCCTTCATTTCTACTGTAACCTCATTCTCCTCTTCACATGCTTGGGATGATAACAACATCAGCTGCTGAACCTTTATCTCTTCCTCCATGTCACTGTTGTGATATTCTGCATATTTTTATCTTCTAATAGTAAATCTTCTTTTGTTGGATCAGCAACTTACATCTCCATTTCTTAAATCAGTACTTTCTCCTCTTTTCTTGCTTTGCCTTCCTCAATATCTGCAAAAAGGCAATGTTTGGTAAATCATGGGATTTGGCATTTTCCATTTCCTTCATGGTTACCCCAACAGTATCATCTTTTCATGCAACACATTAGCTGCGATTTCTCCTTCTATATAGTTCTTCAAAATAGGTTTGCATTGTTCCTAGGCAAACTTTACTTTCTCATTGCGTCTCAAGGCAATCTGCTCTTCCCCATACTTAATTCTTAGGATTTGAAGCTCTTTCAACCATGGTGCATGTATTCTGGGATGTACTATCTTGGCTGTACTATCTTCTTTATCAATTTGGAAACAATATGCTACCAACTCCTTACTTTCACTTTTCTAGTTTCTAGTCTCCTCTCCTAGAGGTCTTCCCAACACATTATTGCGTAATAACGCAATATATTATGTGCAAAACTCTAACCTCTTGGGGCCTTCAATCTTCTTTTCCACTAAGTAATGTTCACTCAACAACCCATCTCATTAACTCTTTTGGGATCTCTTTATCCAAAAAAAAACATTGTGTCAGTCAAGGTTTTGGTTCCTCACACTCTTCTTTCCTCTTCATTGGGACAAACCCTGTCCCCTTCTGAGAATCGATCTTTGTTCCCAATATTTTAAACATTTCAAAAGACCTTTCCTTCTACTCCATGAATGAAAATCTCATAGGCCTTTTGAAGACCATCGCAGGCCTCCTTCTCTTAGAAGACATCTTCTCACAAACTTTTACTGACACTCATAATTACAAAGACACACAATTTGAGACAATCTCACCTTCACCCACAATTGGTTTTTCTCTCGAACAATCTACACATGCCCTCTACCCAACAATGACATTGTAAGAGGCATTCTCAAAATCTCCTCTAGCCACTATCCATCGAGTGGAAGAAGTTCTTACACCTACCTGTTGGTGTACGTTTTATCATCCATCGAACACAAAATAAAATGTCCAAAGACACTCTATCCTCTCTTGAAAAACCACCGCGTATGCTAAGATTGCGAGAAGATCATATGGCGATTCCAAGGCTTCTTTTGTCAATCTTGACGTGAGGATAAGCTCAATGGGCATTGTGATTTGTTGGTAATAAACAAGGGGACTTACGTTTAAAGAATTCTTCACAAGTTTGGGACTTAGGTGGATTTATCATTAAAGGCTTTTCAATTAGGACTTTCAATTTGGATCTAAAAAAAAAGGCAAAAGGATAAGGGTTTAGGGGATCTATTCTACGCCTAGGAATTTAAGAGACAGTAAAGAATCGGTGAAAGGAATAACCGCACTTTGTTTCACCTCCCTAGGACAACTACGCAAAGTGGGTGCAATCTTCAAGGTGTGTGATAATGATTTTCAAGCCTCAAATGAGACTGAAGTTAAGCTTCCACAATTATAAGCTCAGGCTAACTTTACGCATCAAATGCAAATCATCCATTCGAAGAAAGTATGAGCAATGCTTCACCATTGAATCTATATGATCAATCTCTCATTCACTTAACCAATATTTAAAGCAAATTCTACTTAACTTAATTGTAACTCTAATCTATGGTAGAAGAAGATATGCAACCTTGCTTACTACTTGACAATAAAAGTTATTCAAAGCAAATCATGCATAAGAGCTTTTATTATCGGAAATAGTCTCAATGCAACAATTTCATAGATTGTCTCCACACTTTACAAATGAGGGGCGAGCTCAATTTATAGGCTCCCCAATTACAATTCAATGGCCAAGATTGATTTTGGATCAACGACCGAGATTACAAAATAAAACCCTAATTAGGGTTTGTCACTTTCGACCAATGAGAAAATTTCATTTGAGGACACTTGTCCTTTTGCTAAATCTAAACCAACAATAAAATAGAAAGTTGTTGCATGTTGATTTGGAACAATTTGATTGGTTGGAAGATGACGAGGCCCCACCTTAGCGTGCTGGATGCCTTCCTTGGTTGCTTCTTTTTTTTCCACGTGCTTGCCTTAGAATATTTTCCTTGCTGATGACTCTGTCCTTTGCGCTTGTTCCTTCCTAGCTTTGATCTTGGATTCCTTTTGAGACTTTGATTTCTTCTTCTCACCTGTATTGGAATCTTTGAGGTCTGGAAGTCTCCCCTTGGAGTAGGTATTTGGGCTTGAAGTGGGTTGCTTTGAAATTCCTCCTGCTTGAACTGGGTTGATGTTATTCCTCTAGATTTCCTCTCTGAATTCTCCAATTTGTGTCGAGAAATTGTCTAAGTATGAAAATTTGTTTAGAACACTTCTTCTTGTCACCATTTGATTCTGATTGGAAGCTTGTCTTTAATTCTTCAGGAGATGAAACCCTTCCAGAAGTTGCCCGGATTGCTTGAATAGGTCTGGGATTGTAGATGAAATCCTTCTAAGATGTTTGAATATTCTTTCAAGTGTCTTGAATTTGGAGAAGAATGCCTCTGTGCTTTAGCCATGATGGAGGAAATTGGAACTTTCTCTGTGAAGTATTTCCCATACTTAGCCAAATTTTGGCTATTTAGTTTCATTTTGTAACTTAGCCAAGATTTTGGCCATCTCGATGCTCGAATGAACTTTGCCTGCGGATTTGCTTTCAACTCTGAATTTGGCTTGTGCTAAGGATTTTGTTCATTTCCTCTTTACTTTTCCCCTTCACTTTCCTTGTTTTTCTTTCCAATACTTAGTCAATTTTCTGAATTTTTTACCTTGAGCGGACTTTACTTTGGTCTTGCCATGATTATTTCCTTCCTAGGCGAACTTATCTTGAGCTTGGAGAACTCCCTCTTGAGGTAAGTTGGACTTTGAGCTGCTTTGGACATCCTTTCCTTAGGCAAAGTCGGACTTTATCATGCTTGTGCCATTTCTCAGTTGATCAAAGTCGGATTTGCTAGTGGTTTCACCATCTTTTCTTTATGCTTGGCGAACTTTAGATTTCTTTGGACAAGTCTTGGTGGACTTCATGATGTTCAAGACATTTTCTTCAATAGGCCTAGGTCGAACTTTACTTTGCCTTGGAATATGCCTTGCTTGAGGAAAGTCGGACTTTCGCTTGTCTTTGCCATTTTCATCTCCCCTCTAGGCACTTCATGCCTTAGAAATTTTCCATCATGCTTGAGGGCGGATTTTGGACTGTCTTGGACACTTCTCCAGGTGGACTTTGCACTTGTCTTGGACATCCATCCTTGGGCAGACTTTGCTTCATTCTGGACATCTTCACCTTGGGCGGACTTGAAGCTTGCCTTTCCATCCATTATTTCGTTCGAGGCATTTTATATTTCTAAGTATTGGAAATGAATTATTAAAATGTCAAAATATTTAATTTATTTCCAACCCGTTCGTTTTTGGACCCATGGCTATCTTGATTTTCTCTCCTTTTTCTTTGGCTAAAAGTTTATTTTCCAAATTTATTCGATTTTCGTCTAGCGAAAAGTTAAAATTTTAGCCGTTCCGTCGATAAATGTTATGCCAGATCCTCATTTTCTCCTGCCATGGCAAACTTTGACTTGTGTCGGGCAAATTTTCTTATGCCAAAATCAATTTTTCTCTTGGTCGGACGAATTTCTCTAGGCAAAGTCTGTGTCTGGATGTCTTCCTTAGGCAAAGTTCCATGATACTTGACAAAATTTTTGTCCCTTCTAGCCAAGGGCGGACTTTCTTTCCTCTTTGCCATGTGCATTTTCCTCTGTATACTTGGCCAAATTTATCAACTTTTCTCTAGGCATCCAGACTTTGGCGAATTTTGTTTTTCTTCTTCTTTTCTCATGCTAGGCGGACTTCACCTTTCCTTTGCCATGTCCTAGGCGGACTTCCTCAAGTCTTTTCCATCTTCCATCAAGGCATGGCGGACTTTCTCAAGCATTTTCCTTTCATACCTAGCCTAAATTCGCACTTCTCCCCTTTAAAATATTGAAATACTTAGCGAAAATTTCAATTTTCCCTCCTTTTAGACCTCTATACTTGGGCAATTTTCGGATTTTCACCTCAAGGCACCAAACACTTAGCAAAAATTTTAATTTTTTTTTTTCTCTTGTGTGCCTAGGCAGACTTCCCAAGTATTTGGCCAAGTGAAGGGCGGACTTTCCAAGGTCTTTGCCATCTTCCATCAAGGTTGGGCGGATTTCCAACAAGTCTTGCCAAAGCTAGGTGGGGTTTGGAACTTTTTTGCCAAGTCCCACTTTTTAAGGTCCGATCTCTTATTTTCCTTGCCATCCTTCTTCATTGCTGGGCGGACTTTGGACAGGTCTTGCCAAAGCTAGGCGGGGTCTGAAATTTCTTTGCCAAGTCCCACTTTTTAAGGGCCGACCTCTTCAAGTCCTTGCCATTCTTTTCTATGTCCCACATTTTAAGGGCTGACTTCAAACAAGTCTGAACATGTTGCTTGATGGCGAATTTTCCAGACTTAGACAAAATTTCATCATGAATTTTATGCTCTTTTGGTTGAGTTTTGGTGATTTTCCTCTCAGATCTGACTGATTTTTCAATGATTTTTCCAGAATTGATGCTTTTCAGTTTGATTTTCTCAGATTTTTGACTGATTTTTCCATGCTTTTTCTGATTTTTCACTTGATTTTTCGATTTTCTCTTTGATTTTTCAATGATTTTCCAGTTTTCTTGGTTGATTTTTGGATCTAAAGATGGAAAGTTGACTTGTTGACCAGGGTTGACTTTCTAAAAATAGAAAAAGCAAAATCCCTAAAAAATAGGGAACCTTGTTTGGTCCAAAAATGCCAAAAATGAATAAGTGAAAAAGCAAAAAAGCAGATTCCCTAAAAAGTAGGAAGTGTTAGAATTGGCCAAAAGCACATGCGATCCTCGTCTCCCGGGCCTTTTGAGCACTTCTGTGATGTTTAGGCACTAATTCAAGCATGGATTATTAACTTGGCTTGGATGACTCTCAGAGGACTGACTTGAAACTCTCAAAATGATGACCTCATTGTAAAAAGACAAGTAATAAGCAGTTGCGACGCCAAGGCAAAAAAAAGCAAAAACAGGGGGTCCCCATTTGCAATGGGGCGATGTGTGAAAAGGTCACAACACTACCCAACACTCCTTTGGAAGGTCACTCAAACACACTCCCATTTAGGACAAATCATTTGCGACACCATTTCCTCTCATTAGTCTCTGCAATTGCTGGATTTCTCACATCTGCAATAAAATTGCTAGAGCCTCAAAATGCACAATCTTTAAGGAAAAGTTTGCTTTGATACCACTTAGTGCAATATAGGAAAGGGGGTCCAATGCAAGAAAACTACCAAGCAGTCACTCACACAACAATAGATCATATGCCAAGATAAAGCTATATACAGTACTATTTTCATTAATTCAAATATGATCTGCTTTCACAGGCTACAATAATTGGATTAGAAGCCTAATTCCTACACGTACAATCCCATATGCTCTATCAACTATGGCTTACAACAATAAAATATCTAAAACTCCAGTGTTGCTCCAAGTCCCACTAGCAGATGTGATTCAGCCCTCTATAGTCTCTTTCCCTGATTTGTGCACAAACGTTTGCTTGTAAGCCCCTTCAAAGCCTGCTCTGTAGGCTGTCTCCCATGGGTTTTGAATCATCTTTTCCAGTGCTCTCTCTCTCACTCTTCTTTTTGGGCAAATAATTTGAAGGTCTCTTCTTTTCCCAGCTCTATATTCTTTCTATCTGTCCTCCATCTGCATAGAAAGATTAGTGGTTTTACATTTCTTTTCAATTTGCCACCAAAAATTGCAAATTGTTTGCCTTTCTTTCTTGATTGAATAGCCTTAGTTCTACCTAGGTAAGAGTTACATCATCCTCTCTGCTAGCTGGGAATTCCAAATGATTTGCATGGTTGGCGGTTGATAGCCCCCATAGAAAACACTTGCCTCCACGATTATGAATAGATGCCACCTTAAGAAAATAAATAATCCCACAAAGAGGAAAGAGAAACCACCAAAGGATAATTGCAGAGCCCAAAGGCTGCCAAGACAAGAAAATAAAACATGTCTCCCAGTATGAAGATAATCATTTCCAAAAGAAACAAGATTGCTAATCATTCGATCCAAAATAGCCGCATGCAACCAAGAAAAACATACTTTCTAAACTAATAGGTTGGAGTCATACAACGAGTTGACTCGAGAAAAGACAAATCCATGTGTCCTTTATAGTCCACATCATTGTGTTTTGTTTTTGCTAACTGTCAAATTTGCCTTGCTGCTGAAGTCGTACCATATGTTGTTGAAGTTGTAGTTCCTACCAAGATGATAGTGCCACGAAGGCTTACGTGCTTGTCACAGAAGTTAAAATAGATTGTTGCCAAAGATGCAAGTATATTTTCTTTTGCTGCCAAAGTCAGCTGAAACATTCTTTTCACCTCTAGACTCATCCAAGCATGCCCCAAAAACTTGCACATAAAGCCTAACTTTATTTATTTTTGGTTACATAGGATTGCTTATGGATTCGGATGCTCCTGCATCAGATGATATGAAGGATTATATAGTTGGAACATTCACCTTTAGTTAGCATCAATGATCATGGTGGTGGTACTTGTGATACACAAATCTATCCAAATGTTTTCAAGAGCTAGGTGTCATCCTTGAAACAAAGCTTCAACTTTCGCTAACATATTTATTGATCTCCCCATGTCTTTGTTGAGGGCTTAGATGCTCCCCTTTTCTCGTTGCAAAATATGCCTTTTATTCCAGCTGGGCTTCTCATTGGTGGCCTCATAAACATTGAATTTGATACTCCCAATAGTTGTGGGGTCCTAAAGGTTTTGTCTCTTCATTATCCAAAAGGAATTGAAATTGATACTCCCAATACTCATGAATTATATTTCTGCTTCTGGCTTGTTTTGGGGTTCCCTTGGGAGCTCCATCAAAATTGATTTTGATAATCATACCAACCATGATGCTCAAATAGATTTAGATCTTAATGACCTATTATCATCAACTGCTTTATTGGGGGTTTTCCTGTCAGAAAAGTAAGACATCAAAATTTATAAATTTTACTATTAAATAAAATGAATTGGATAGTGCATAAAATAATACCCACACTTCTACAAAATAAATGGAAACATAGTATTATCAAAATATAAGGCCCGTCTATAAATGAAGAGAGGGAAATAAGTTTCCTGAGAAGTTATGTCGTCAACTCAGGCCAGAATGTTTTTATGTGCAGTATGGTTGCTATACATGGTAAAGAATATCTGTAAATGTGTGCACAAAATCTCATCCACTAAAAACATGCCCCAGCTCTAATTCTTTTGATCCTACCTTTAGATAATGTTTGTATTTCAGCTATCATCTTTTGCATTTGGGATAACTATGTTTTTCATAAAAACTCTGTAACTAGAAGAAAAGTATTACTGACTGACACAAACATAAATATTAGAATCAGTTAATTAATGGAAATTATCTGGGCCATCAAAATTTTAAATGACCCACACACAAAACCATTAATGCACACTGAAAGGAGGCATCTTCAGATGTCATAATAGACACTGGGTCCTGCTACTGAATAGTGCAAAACAGTCTCACACACTTTATTATTTTATAAATAATCAATGGCCATGACTTCTTTATGGTTTCAATCTTTTTTTCTATGGAAAAGAACACATTTAGAGATACTTTTCAAAACAGTATTTTCAATAATATTATAAATGTATGGCA
Source organism: Sequoia sempervirens (assembly GCA_007258455.2). NCBI lineage: Eukaryota > Viridiplantae > Streptophyta > Pinopsida > Cupressales > Cupressaceae > Sequoia > Sequoia sempervirens. The sequence goes on from VDFB02036103.1 coordinate 35,092, forward strand.
GGTTGATGGTATTAAAGTTCATGCAGATGAAGGTGGTGTGACACATACACGAGGTGGACTGTATTGGGTGATTCTACCTGCTGGATGTAAGCATTCTTTTGCCTCTCTTTGGATACAAGGATTTTTATTGTCTAAATACAGCCATGTTTATAAAACAGTTCAAATGGAAACATGCATCTTACTTTCTCTTACAATTATTTGCCTTCTGTGGGAATTCCCTTTGGTGAGAATTGCTCTATCTTGTTCATGCAGATCTTGGTTCATCTTTCTGGGGAATGGTTCTTGTTCTTTCATCAACTAATCTTGTAACAGCAAGAATTGCAGCTGCTTGCCTTGCCGTTGCACTTCTTGTTGTGCTTTTTATTGCTAAAAATGTAAGGTAACTATGTGCTCATGTGCTTGAAAACATCTATCATCACTTTATTTTGTTTTAGGTGATTGGACTTACTATTCTGCTTATCATAAGTTTTGAAAATAATTTCCCAAATCAAGTAGTCTGCGAATACTGGAAAAACCTTTCTTACATGTCGCTATCTTTGAATTTTATTTCTTGTGTGTATGAAACATTCCAAATACTTTGCTAACTTTGAAGTTTTATTCTGTTATTTCTTGTTGTGAATGGTCTTCTATGTTTCAACTTTTGCATGCAACAGTGGTTTCTTCGAGGCCTATGTATTGGTATATCCCTATGCCTGCTAGATTAAATCATCAACTTTCAACATTTCAGCATCAGAATGATTTCCACAGAACATACAATCTCCATGTGCAATTTGAGCTCTTTATGGAGTTTTGATGCCTTAATGTGATTTATGCAGGTTTTATTATTTTCCTTGCAATAGTATGGGTTTTGCAAGAAAAAACAGCAGTTCATATACTTCGATATGTCATCTTATTCATAGGTATGGAAGTTCAATGAAAAGATTTATTGAGGATATCAACATTATAATTCTTTAAATCATTTGATGCCCTTTGTCAATGGTCTACTAGTAGGCTGCTTTTCCATTGAATATTGCTTTTATATTTCATTGTATTCATAGGCGTGGAAGTTGAATGAATAGATACAGGGATATTGACATTACAATTCTTTGAATGTCAAGCATTTGATGCCCACTCTTAAATGATATTCCAAACATGCTGCCTTTTCATTGAATAATGTTTTTCTAATTACATGCTTCTTGGTCTTTAGTATTTACTTCTACATTCTACATTATTATTAGTCTAACTGCTTTTTAACATTTTTTTTGCTTTCTAGGTGTAATGAACAGTTTGTTCTCTGTTTATGGTAAGGACCTGTATTTCTCTATATTTTTGCTATTAGGAAGAATAGCAACATATGCAATTGTTAGGCCTATATTCTTAAATACAATCTTCAGAGTGGAATGCATGGATTTTAAATTAGTAAGTAGCAAACTAATTTGTAAGTGCTTCTGTGCTACTGCTTTTTGGTGGCTCAGATATCTATGATGACCTGATATCAAGGAGAGTTAACTCAAGTGACGCAGAGAAATTTGCTGAGATTTGCCCTTGCCCTTGCAATGGAATGGCCTGGGGAGTGATATGGTAAGCAATCAGTTGTGTGCTGTTGCCTGACGAGGTCACTTTATCATGTTTGCATTTATCACTCTGTAATTATGAATTGACTGATTTTCCTTGTAACTACTTTTCTTGATTGATGTAAACTTCTTGTTCATTTTTTTTAATATAGGATGCATATTTCAAAATAATTAGAAAGTTATTTAATGAGTTTATCTTGGCACATATGTCATTTAAATGTTTTTTGAAACATTGGTTTTATCATTGTTGTGCTTCTAGGGGATTCATATCTTTTATATTTCTTTGTGCGTCGGTATATCTTGGTCTAGTCATCTTGTCTTGAGGTACGTACAACTATCTTTCAAAATTGGTCTTATACTGTAAATGCATCTTATACTATGTGAATATGTAATTTTAATGTTGTCTGTACATTGTATTTACCTGTCCTATGACTGTATTATGTCATCTCTTGTAGAATTGCTGTTGGAAATAAACAAATAGTTTTGAATAAGTACACATGTATGTTTTGATTCTTTATAACTGATTGGATGCAAGTAAGTATTTCATGAAATCTCATTAATTCTACAGATAAATATGAAAAGAAATATGCACTTAACTTCATTTTAGGGTCTTGTTTGATCTCTTTTTGCCTTTTGGAGGAAACAGCAAAAATAAGTTTTTAATTGTTTAGTTATTTTTCTTGGAATCAGCTAAAACATGTCAAGAACGCAAATTTCTATTTCAAAGCATAAAGTGGGACTGATACCTAGCTTCAAGATATTCCAGTGATTTGAAGGGCTCCAAGGGTGCATCTAGTTCAGTAGCTTCTTTCTAATTAGATGGGTAGCCTTATTATGGGTACCAAAATGATGTTATGCAGTGAAATGTGGTAAGCTGCTTTGGAATACTTATTGAAGGCATTTAATTGTTTGATCACAAACCCACCATCCTCCATCCTAAAGGTATACAACTTCTTTTCCAATAAAAGCTTATTCACTAGGGATTTAGCCTAATAAATTTCTCCAAACTTATTCCAAAGGTTTGCTAGAATATCTCTTCATGCACATTCAACAACATTGAATTGGCCAAATTGAGTCTAATGAGACCCTTTGCTTTTCAATCCATCTTATATCAATATTCTTGCAATGTAGCTACAAGATTGGATCAAGATACTATATCGCATAAGTCTCAGTCTACGAGCACATCCTCTATCTTAAGCTTCCACTATTCAAAGTTTGTGCCTACGAACTTCTCCATTTCTATCCTCGATGTGCTTGCTATCTCTTTTTGCAATAAGATCAAAACCTTCTTTGTGCAAACTCTCACTCATATGAACACCTACATCAAGCTCTGATACCAAATACAAAAAATCCCTCTACCCAACACCTAGAATTCAAGGTGATCAAGATCTGATACCAAATGAAAAGAAACAAGATACACATAAACACTTCTTACACTAAAATTCTAAGGAGAGTGTTGTGCAAATTTCAATCTTCTAACAATTACAAAAAGAAAAATCATAGTTCCAGGACTCGCCTGGACTCAGCGAGTCTCGGGTCGAGTCACCCCTGCCGAGTCTGGGGGGCTTGGACTCAGACTCAGCCGAGTCTCGACGAGACTTGCTGAGTCTAGCAAACTCGTTGGACTCGCCAAGTCCCGTTAGGCAGACTCAACTGGTGCAAGGAGGTTTGAAAAGTGCAAAAAACCATAAAATTTGAAGTTAAAATTTGTTCTTTTTTTTACTTATTGTGAATGCGAAATGATGTATGCAATGAAGGTTTGTATGGTTTTGGAGGTCTTAATTTGGGCCTCGACCCTAGTGGGGCAACTGCCCCTAGACTCGCAAGGGGCATTGCCCCTCAACCCCGTTGGAGCAATTGCCCTCAAACTTGAGATTATGGCTTTTGCATCATCTAGAACCTATCTTAAGACTTAGACACATTCGTAGGAAGGATGCATCATGCAGGAACCTTTGAGCCATAAACTTCTAGTTATTGTTTTGATATTTCATATTTGTTTGGAACATTTGATGTCATGGATTTCATATTCCATGAGTTTTCTATACATTTGAATCTTTGACTACATTTATATATCTAAGTGTGTTATTTCCTTCAGCAGCTCAGCTACAATTTGTGTTTATGCTTATGTGATTGATGTATACTTGTGTATGTGATGAAATTAGCTTCTATTTGATGATGTTATTGTGTCTTTAAGGTTTATTTAATAAAGGGTGCATGAAACAAGTTTTATTCCTTAAAAATCTCTAAATTTCTTGGCTTTTCCACTTTGCCAAGTTTGCGTTGAGTTTGGGCGTTGAGTCTTGAGTCTCGAGTTGAGTCACCCTCGTCGAGTCCGCGCCGAGTCCGAGTCTTGTAACTATGATTCAAACTCACCACTTATAATTGATTATGATCTTTAGGTCAGCGTTGTTTGTCTCTTAACTTGATCTTAACACCATCATCAAATGAAGAGATAATTGTCTCTCGAGTATTACAAAATCATACTACCATTTATTATAACTTATAATACCCTTCCACACATTGATTTCTAATGGAGTGGAGAGGGAGTGGGAAGAGGAGTGGGGGGGAGATTTGAAATCTGGGGATGATTCTGGAGAGGATGGTGATGATTCTGCAGACGTAGATGGTTTATTGCTGGGCTGGTTGTTGGTGCCATTCTGTGGGGCTACTGAGGAGTGGTGCTGGTTGCTGTCTTTGGCCTGGGATGAGCTGTTGTGGGTCTGTTTGCTACTTTTTTCCTTCTGGCTGCTGTCGTTTTCCTACTAGGGAGCTATGTTTTTGAGTTTGGTTGCTACTTTCACCCTGTGGGGTTTTGCCCAGTTCTTCTTTCCTGGGTGTGCGGTTGGGTGCCTGTTCATTTCTTCCTGTGGGCTTGGCTGTCTCATTGCCTTTATTGTCGGTTTTTTATGTGGCTCTTGTTGTGGCATTGGGTGGGGTTTTTGAGGTGCCTATAGTGTATTTGATAGTGGAGAGTTTCTGGCATTTTTTAGACCTTGACTGGCATGTAGGGTTGAATGTTGCTTTTAAGGGTTTTTCCTTCTCTTTTCTATTTCCACTTGCAGTTTCTCCTGGCGCTGTCCTCCTTTTCAAAGGTTCCAGTGCCTCTTTGTGGGAGCTTTCTTTCGGTGTGGCTTTGGGGCTGTGCTTTTGTGGGACTTCCTCTTTGCTGTAGGTTGTGGGTTTTGGTTTGCCTTTGGTGGAAGTGTTTGTGGAGAGCTTTTGGCATGTTTTAGACCCTGACTAGCATGTAGGGTTGGAGGTTGTTATTCATCGTCTTGCCTTCTCTCTTCTCTCTCTACTTGGGGGCTTTCCTTGCCTTGCCCTACTTCTCTTGTGTCCTTGTGGCTTGCTTCTGTACTTGTGGGACTTCCTCTTTGTTGCAAGTTGTGGGTTTTGGTTTTCCTTTGGTGGAGTTGTCTGTGGAGAGTTTTTGGCATGTTTTAGACCTTGACTGGCATGGAGGGTTGGAGGTTGTTCTTCATCGTCTTGCCTTCTCTCTACTCTCTCTTCTTGGGGGCTTTCCTTGCCTTGCTCTGCTTCTCTCGGGTCCCAGTGACTTTTCTTTGGTGTCTCTCTTGTTGCCTGGGATTTTCCCAGAGGTTGTCTTATTGGCTAAGCTTTGTTCTCCCATGTCCTAGATGTTCTTGGTGTAGTTAAGTGTTGCTGCTGCTTTGGGTTTGGTTTTGAAGCTGCTGGCTAGTTTTTCTAGCATGGTTCTTTTGCTGTCCCAAGTGTTATTCGTGCCTAAGGGAGTCTTGACTGCCCTTTCTTTTGATGGGTGTTCCTCTTTTGAGGTGGATAATGTGCTTGTTAATTTGTGGGTTTCTCTTCTTTCACAGGGTTTTAAGGGTGTTGTTTCCACCCTTGGTTTGGATTTGACAAGGCTGCTTACTTTGTTCATTTTGAAGACCTTGATGTTGTTGGTTCCCCTAGTTACTATGTTAACTCTTTTTGTTGGAGTGTTGGCTTTCTTCTGTGTCCTATAGTTGGTGTCTCCTATTGAGGTGGAGACCTCTCCTATGGAGGTGGAGACCTCTCCTATTGAGGTGGAGATGGGTGTTGTTGGTGTGGTGGTTTGTTCACACTTCTTTTGCGAGTTTTCTCCAGTGCATCTTCTATTGAGGTGGATGCCATTCCTATGGAGGTGGAATGTGGACTGGCTGGAGTTCCTCTGCAGTGGCAACTTGGGTTTCCATGGTGATTACTCCTATAGAGGTGGAGATGGGGTGTTGATGGGCTCTAGTTTTTCTAATCAGTTGGTTTTTCATGATTTGGCTATTTCAACTAGTGTTTTGGAGACTTGGATGGGTGTTGTTGCTATCTGGTTGTCACACACTATTGGTTGCCTGGTTGTCACAAGCAGTTTTAGTGTTGATAAGTGTTGTGCTATAGTCTAGCTGATACAGGCTGATGGTTACCTGGATGTTTCAAGAAGTGCACTGCTGGTTGGTGTTGATAAGTGTAGTGTTGCAGTTTGGCTATTTTAGGCTAATGGTTACCTGGTCGTTTCAGGAAGTTCTTGGATGCAAGTTACCATGTTTTGGGTTTAAGGATCCCGTTAAAACCTTTTCTATTTGGTGCAGATTTATGTATTCATGTTGTTTATTGTTTAATCTGCTTTTGGTTTGCTATTGGTTGTCTGTGTTCTGCTTTTGCAGCTTAATCTTTTTGTGTGGGTTTTGGGCCCGCGTCAAAACCTGCCTGTTAATGGTTGTGGGTCTATTGAAAACCTATTGTAAATAGTTTCGGGTCCATTCAAAACC